>PVLD010003705.1:0-137528 GCA_004027595.1 Dinomys branickii
TTTCTTTCTTTCTTTCTTTCTTTCTTTCTTTCTTTCTTTCTTTCTTTCTTTCTTTCTCTCTCTCTCTCTTTTCTTTCCTTCCTTCCTTCCTTCCTTCCTTCCTTTCTTCTTTCTTTTCCTCTCCCTCTCTCCTTCTCCCCTCCTCTCCCTCACTCCCTCTCCTCCCCCTCTTTCTCGTTTTGAGACAGAGATTCACTAAGTTGCTGAGTGGCCCAGTCTGAGTGCGAACTATGATGTGGTCTCTCAGCTGCCCAGAACGCCGGCTCTCAGGGGGCACCGTTGCCTTTCCAGGCCCCTCTTGAAGCCCCTCCACTCTCGGCTTCCAGGTCCCAGCTCTGCCCACTTCACCTGGCTGAGACCGCCGCTCCCAAACGGGAGTGAGGGTGAGTCTGTCCTTGCTCCTGTGCTGATATTCCATACAGGAGCAACGTATCTTTGTGACCTCTATCACACCGTGACTGCAAGGGGAGCCCTACACAGACACCCCCACCACGTGTGCATCTCTTCCTTTAATCTTGGCCTGTTGACCAACTTGCCCTAAACACCCCATGACTTCCATATGCTTGAAGCTAGGTTTGTCATCCTTTCTCCGATCACTGCCTCCTTGGAAATTGGCATGAAATTCTAAGCGGCTTCTGGGGTGTTTGGGAAAGCAGAACTAATAAGAACAGTGGTCAACACCATCCAACACAGACTCTGGCTTCATTGAGTATGTTCCTGGGTCCTACTGATTCTTCCTTCAAAAGCTGTGTCCCAAACACCCGCAGCTTTGTTAGACCTCCCCCATCACCTCCTAGGTAGGCACCTCCATTCTGTTCCTCCCATCTCGGTCCTCAGCTAGCCCTACCTGTATTCCTCATCAACATGTGGTTGTCACCTGACTGCTAACATATATCTCATGCCTTGCTGTTGAGTGAGAAGAAAGCTCCAACTCTTGGCCTGCAGTTCATCATCTAGGCCCAAAGTCTCTTCCAGCTTTTACACATTCTCTGCCCCTGCAAACCCAGGTCCATACCTGAAATTTCCTCTGCAGGCGAAGCCCTTGCTCCCATGCAGCATTTTGTCTCCTGCCACCCTCATAACCTCCAAGTCAAATAACACTCATTCTCCCTCATCTTCCTCAGCCTCCCTCCTTCTATTCTAGCCTGCGCCTCCCTTATCAGACCAAGAAATATCATTACTCCTTGTGTGATTCACTGTCCCTCATGGATTTCAACCTTCTCCTGGGCAAGGGCCAAGGCTGTGCTTCCCACTCCCTCCTGGGGGCCAACAATGTGCTTCCATGATCTTCATGCCGAGGCGCACACCAACTCCACAGCTGGAGAGGGTCTCCATCTTCAACTGTGTCCAGAGTCCACAGCTCACACATCTGGGTCACAGACAGCTTTGCTTTGGAGAAATCTCCATGGCATACCAGTCTCAAAAGTATTCAACTCCTATATTGATAATTGGGAGAGTGGTGATTAATATTGATAGTCGCCGTCTGCTAACATCTGGCATAGGCCATGCACTGGGCTAAGTGTCATTTCCTCTTCATAGAAATCTCCACTGGACACATGAGGAAATACACTTCCTACAATCCAAAACAGATTCTGAGATTCTCCAACCTCACTCTACCCTTCTGAGCTCACCTGAAGCTCTGGAAGCCCAGGGACTTACATGGCAATTAGCCTCTGTGCCTACTTTTCAGAACATCTGAGTTTATACAGCCACTAATTCTCTTTATGAAGAGCCACTGGTATGGAGTTTGCCACTGCTATTAATCAGCATGAACCACGAGTCAATAGCTCTCAATAGCTCTAGGAGGCAGGAGAAGCCGTCAGACCTGTTTGTCTCCATGTGCCTGAATCACTGCTTTCTCAGAGGTGAAGTTTTATGCACCTTCCGTATCACCAGCCACTGGTGAGTGCACAGGTCTGTATCCAGACATCGAGGGCACCTGAGACCTTCATTAAACTTTTCTTCCTTGTTAGCATGGTGTCCAATGTGCATGTGCAACCAAAGCACACAACCACACAAATTTGCCTTGCTCACAGGGAAACGCGTCTTCCTCCAGGGCAGGACAGAAAATGTTAGATCCTAAGACTTCCATATTTGGGAGAGTCAGAGAGCTGAGTCCTACAGCAGAGCTGATTGCAGTCAGGCTGGGTGCTTTCGGACAGTGTTTTAAGCAGGAGCCCAGGGTCGATCAGCTCTTGTACACAGTGGCAAGGCCTCGTCTCCCTGTGGTCCATGCAAAGCACAAGGCAGCAACTCTGGAGAGCAGACACTGACGCACACCGAGGACCACGCAGCCCTATGCTGCCCCAAAGACAGGAGCAAAGGCCCTGCATCCTCCAAGTCCTGGTGTGAGCTGGTGGCCAGTCCAGACCCAGAGAACCCGAGCAGGTCTAGCTGCTCTTTCCTTCCTCTCCTTCATAAGAAGAAGACCCCAAAAGCCATTCTTCTCTATCTGAATATTGAGCCTGTATTTTCTCTCATAGAAGAGGAAAAACATACAGACACAATGCGTCAAGATCATGAATAAACCTACACTAATTTACGTGTGCCTTTGGAATGGCAAGACGCACACACAAACATAAGCACAGGCACATTCGTTGAGAGAGATGTAGACATCTGCTTTTGTAACCATCCTCTGTAAGACTGGCCTCCGAGGCCCCGCCCCACCCGTATGAAGCTTTGCATTTTCCTCTCCTCAGGACACCCTGAGTACCCCGGGGTTTATTCCAGGCTGGTGTCCATACCGCCAATGTTTTCCTCTGGCTGCAAGAGGACATTTAGACATGGATCAAACTGCACAGTGTGTTAAGACATCTTTCAATGTTACCGAGTATTTACCTCATCCTGGAGTAGACTAACAACCCTTGGGGGTAACGAAACAGGCCTGGACGGAGCCAACCACACTTTCTTGTCTGTGCGCCCCTCACGGAGGACCCAGGAGCCGTCATCACTGCGCTACTCCAGGGTCCTGGCATAAGGAAACCTGGGAGAAGGGAGCGAGCCCCCGGCCTGGGGCCACTTAAGCGAGAGTGAGCCGAGGACTGAGAATTGCAAACACTCTGCATGTTTTTCATCACTTGCTTTCATAACCCCAGTGATTCCAAGACTTAGCAGAGTAGAACTCGGAGGGTGAGATCCAAGCCCTTGGCAGACGTGCGCTCTCCTCATGCTGACAATACCCACTTTCGCTTTCTATAGTGAAAAAAATACAAATGAAAACTTGAATTGCACCTCCCATCTCAGGGCCAATCCTTAGCATTCTGACGCCTTTAAAACTTTTCAAAAAGGACTTTCAAACAGTTGACTTTACAGAAGGAGAGGTGGGAATGGGTCTCACTATGTAGTTAGGCTGGTCTTGAAGTCAAAATGTAGCCTATCCTGGCCTCAAATTCATGGCAATCCTCTTGCCTTAGCCTCCCAAATGCTGGAATTGCAGGCATGCACAACCACACCCCGCAATCAAATAGAATGCTTGCTTTTCGTCACTGCGCTTGCTACAGGCAGAAAGGTGAGAGGACAGGTGACTGCCTGTCCCAGTGCTGACCTTGACCCAGGCAGCTCAGTTTGCACACCAAGGAAATCTACTGGTGGGGCCGTCCTTAGTTTTTGCCAAGTCTCCCGTCTGATAGGGGGCTCTGGAGAGTGCGGCCCCCATACTCATGAAGACTGAAGAGAGGAAGCCCAACACGACTTGGATGTCTCCCACCTCCCCCTTTCCGTCCCCGAGAGCCCATTTCCACCACGAAATCAACCCAGCTCCTTGGCCAAAGCCAACAATCCTGGGAACAGAAAGGAAAACACCCAGCAGTGAGCACGCAGCCCCATAAGATGAAAACAGGATTTTAAGGGTCTGTCTTCCAGGTAATTATGCTGAGCCCCTGGTAAAGCCCGCTGCCCTCACCCCCAGCACCCAGACAGAGACAGGATCAGACCCCAAACAAAAACAGACCAAATCCTGCTTTATTTTCTCCACCCATATACATTTCCAGCAGGGCCACACCGTATTAACTCGCAGTAGCCAGTCACTGTCCCATCTAGGACGAAAGGCAGGAGAGCATGCCCAGTCTAGTACTACTAACATTACTGTTATTATAGTTCTATTTGATGGCAATTTCCCTGACCTCTACTGCCCAGCCCCGGCTAATTTCTCCCCTACATAAAGAGGGATCTTCTACTGGGCTGAGTGTTTTGCAATTAGTCTGGTTGGGTTTTACCAGCCGACATCATTAAGATGGCAAGTCTGCAGGGCCTGAAGCCCATTCTAACCACAGGGGAGCAGTGAGCGATCTGAATGGGCATGACTACTCAGCGTTATCCAATAGGAAAACACACCCCCCTTCCGCCTGGGAGGAGGCTTTTTGTTTCTTTTTTCAGTATTGGGGATTGAACGCAGAACCTTCACTTTGAGCTACATCCCCACCCCTTTGGTATTTTTTTATTTTGAGACAGAGTCTTGTTAATTCAATAAAATGCCCAGACTGGTCTCAAACTTTCTTTCCTCCTTCCTCAGCTTCCCAGAATGCTAGGATTACAGGTATATGCTACCACATCTGATAGAGGAAAGGGTTTTTCAAAACAAGAACCACACCAGGGATATAGCTCAGCAGCACAGTGCCTGCCTGGCAAGCTCAAGGTCCTGAGTTCAATTCCTAGTACCAAAAAGAAAAATAAAACAACAGCCCCGACATTAGAGATTATGCTGGGCTCCTCAAATTGTTAATGACCAACAAGCAATCAAAGTTAAATGTAACCTCTCTCTGCCAAGAGCATCACCGGGGACTCTGCCCTGAGCACTCAGGCTGGGAGCCTTTACCAAGTGCTGACCTCTGGTTCCTCTTTGCCTGCTGTGAGATAGGGGCAATAACTTAACCTTTCAGAAGGGAGGGTTAAATGGTCAGACTGCCTTGCAGGGGAAAGCAGCGAGATGCCTCTCAACAGAGAGAACAGTGACATCCAGGCATATTGACCTTACAGGTAAGGAGTTTTTAAAAACCCTAACAGAACAGCACCCAAAGAAGCTGATTGGTTAAACCAGCAGAGCAGCACACATCTGTAATCATAGCATTTGGGAAGCTGAGGCAGAAGGATGGCTGTGAGTTCAAGGAATAAACCGTGCATTCGAAAGACAAATACTGTCTGTTCACATCCCTTCATTATCAAGCATTCACAACAGCAGCCTCAGACTAAGAAAACACACAAAGGGTTGGGGGTGTAGCTCAGCAGAAGAGCATCTCGGGGTCCCATCCCCAGGACCACAGAAAAGAAGGTGGGCGCTGGGGTTTTGACTTAGTGCTACAGCATTTGCCTGGCCTCGGTGAGGACACGGACTCAACCCCAGCACCGGAAGAAGAACTTAGACTACAAGGGTGATGGGACGTGGATCTTAGGGTTACAAGAGCTCAGCATTTGGGGTGCCCCTGCATCTACAAGCAGGAGAGACATAAATGGTTTGCTGATACTGAGTTCCTCACATGATAAAATGACTTCTTTGTTCAAGGCCTGCTGGGCCCTGTGCCTAGGCTGCTAAGGATTATCCAGCAAATGCCACCACGGTAGGTGTTCAGGCCCAAAGCACTCTACTTCCCTAGGTGTCTAAAATTCCCACAGGATTCATTGCTTAGTTCAAGTTCGCAAGCATCAGGGCCTCTTTTACATGCAGAGCTCAACAAAGGATAACATTAAGCCATTAAGAGTCATCAATACTTCAGCTCCCAGAGTGCGTGTCAGCACAGACTCAGGGGAGAACTAGGAGGGCATAGCTGGGCTTGTTCTGAGAGAGAAGGAGCAGTGACCACAGAGGACTCAGCTGTTGTGCTCTTGACAGGTTCTGCAGCTGAACCAGGATGGTTGCCGAAGTGACCTGGACTTTACCTTTCTGAGTCAGGCCCCTCTTTATAATCCATGTCATGCTGGGGGGGGCAGTAAAGGATTTTCACACTGAGCTGCATCCCCAGCCCTTCTTATGTTTTATTTTGAGACAAGGTCTTGGTAAATCACTAAATTGCCCATGCTCGGTTTAAAATCGAGGTCCTCCTGCCTCAGCCTTTCAGAGTGGTAGGATCATCGTGTCCACCATCTCATGGTATAAATACCTAGCATTTCCTGGGAACCCGAAGGAACATGAACAATTGTTTTTAAAGTGGGAGATCACAGTTCACCCCTGTCAGCATGGCAGTCTGTCCTCACAGCGGCCAGAGAGGTGTTGGTGAGATTCCCACACTGCAGCGAGAAGCACCGCCATCCCTGGGAACTGATCTCAGACGGAACAAGTGACTGCTGCACTTTCTCATTCCTGCAGGTGAGCTGTGGCGTGTTATGTACTCTCTTGTTTTATTACCTAAGGCTCCTTCAAAGTGGCCTCCAGACGTGCCGGCCAGTAACTGCAGCCAGGCCACACCTACACGGAGACTCCAGGCAGGGGCTCTCCAAGCTAAGCTGGAGCCGTGGTAATTACAGAGCAGAAAGCTCTGGCTGGGGGTACGCGGGCTTCCGTATCAGACATTCCGTATTTCGTATGGACGAGCTTGACCCTTTAAGCTCTGAAAACACCCAGAGGGCAAACTGTCAGCACCATGCCCGAGAACATTGCCCCGAACAAAATGACCTTTGCATTCTTAACTGGTTTCATATTTTTAGGTCTCTGCACGCACGGTACTCTAGCCACGGCCTAACATCTTAAATGCGTTTCTTCACCAGTTGGGTTTGCCCTCTCTGGCCAACAGCCCCTGATTAACATCTCGGCTGCAGACCATGTAGAAATGTAATCCTTAGCAAAACGTGGCACGTTCCCAGCAAGCCAACGCGCTGTGCTCGTTTGCAGACTTCAGCCCAACTAGAGCATCCTTTCGAGTGCACCAGGGCTGTCTGTCTCCAGGAGAAGTTCGCATTTGCTGTGCGGGTTAGAGGGCCAGACTGGGACTTTTCCTTGTCAAAGCCTCAGCAGACATTAAATGCAGGGGCCAAGGGGCACAAAGCCCGCTCGAAGAAATGCAATGAGATACTCATTGACAAGAATGGGATATCTTTATTTTTTACGGTGTGAAATCAAGGTGACAAGAGTACATCTATCTAGAGATCAAACACCTTCTTCTCGGTGGTCAGCCAGTGCAGAATTTCCTTAGACTGTGGGTTGTTGGGAGTGGGGTGCAATACCTGGGGACCAAAGCCAGGGCCTTAGCCCTGAGCTACAGCCATACATTTTTTTTTTCTTTTAAGCAAGGGTCTTGTTAAATTACTCAGCCCAGGCTCAAACTCATGATCCTCCTGCCTCAGCCTCCAAAAGTATTGGGATTACAGGCGTGCACCAACACACCCAGGTCTCTTCTAGTTTTTATTGTTAACGCTGAGAACAGCTAAACCAGTACTCACACAATCTAGGGCAGGCCCTCGGGGACAGGTCTTTCTGTGTCCTTGGGTAACTCATCTGTACCCCCACAGCTTCAATTTCCAGGCTGCGACAGACAGAGGACACAGGCCAGCCGTCTACCTTAGAGGGCCGAGGGGATGGAAAAAGTGGATTGATACGCGCCTGTTTTCCTCCTCCCCTTTCACCTGGGCCAGCCAGCTGGCAGCGAGGGCAGACATTCCGCTGGGGCTCTTCTATCTGGGGTAATGGAAAGCAGGACACCTAATCCCCAAACTTCATCTCAGACACGACTGTACTTTAAAACCTCCTCCTCCATCGCAGCGGCTAGTGAATAGTGGATGGGCGGTGGAGCGCTGCGGCCTCTCCTTCCCCAGCTCAGGGTGGTGCAGGCGCAGGCGAGCAGCACACAGCCACGGAGGGAAAGGCCCCATGCAGGCCACAAGCCCATGGTCCGCCTCTGGTGGCATAGAGGGCGTGGCGTGCCAGCGAGCGGCAGCCAGAGCTGTCCCTTCATGCCACCACAGTCACGTTTAGGTCCAAGTGGCAGCTCTGGGGCCCTGATCAGTCGGAGAGGCCGAAGCCTCTGTCCTCTTTTAGGAGCACAGGACTGAGCATCCAACTTGCTCAACCAGCAAGCCAGGGCCTTGCCACAGTGTGTGGCTCTCTGATACACCTCATCACCCACAGCAATGGCGAGACTCTTAAGGGAAGGGTTGACTCCACACACAGTTGGCTTCAATGCTCACTTACTTGGTGCGATTAATCACGACCTGAGAGAAAACTGTCTGCTACCTAGATGCATCCTGCTACTCACCCACAATAACCTCCGAAATTCCATTCTAAAACTCAGAGCGAGAGAAAGAGGCAGAGACAGAGAGAGAAAGAAGAAAGAAAGAAGAAAGAAAGAAAGAAAGAAAGAAAGAAAGAAAGAAAGAAAGAAAGAAAGAAAGAAGGAAGGAAGGAAGGAAGAGAGGGAAGGAGGGAAGGAGGGAGAAAGGAGGGAAGGAAAGAAGAAAGAAAGACCTTTGGTTTGGTGAAATCTTGTCATGAAAATGCCTTCATTTACATACAGTTTACAAGGATAGGCAGGCACAGTGGTACACACCTGTACTCTCAGCTACTCAGGAGGCTGAGGCAGGAGGATCACAAGCTCAAGCCCAGGCTGGGCAAGGTGGAAACCCTGTCTCAAAATAAAATGGGCTGAGGATATAGCTCATTATTTGAGCACTTGTCTAGTATATACCAGCCCCTGGGTGAATCTTCGGTACCACATCAAAAAAAAAAGAAATAGCAGAATAGCAGGAGTCTCGATCATTTGTTATACACCGCCATTATGGGAAGGTTCCTGGCTGAGGCGAGACATAGAAAGGAGCTTTTCTTCCTGAACTATTGAGAGATTCTGCTTGATGCCATATAGTCAACATATCTCGAGACATTTGTCAAAAAGTGAAAAACAGTTGAGCAGGTGGCAGATGCCTGCAATCACTGCACTCTGGGAGGTTGAGGCAGGAGGACTGAAAGTTCCAGTCCAGCCTGGACAACTTAGTGGCTTAGCAAGACCTTGCCTCAAAAATAAAAAAATAAAAAAAGTTCTGAGGATGTAGCTCCATGCAAAGGCCCTGTGTTCAAATTCCAGTGCCAAAAAATAAAAAATAAAATAAAATGAAAATCTCACGCTTCCACCTCACTTTGGGGGCCAAAGAAGCAGGGTCACCAGTGTGACCTGAAGCCAGGTACAACACTTCCTTGGTGTGGATAAAGAATTTCCTCATCTGCTTATTTCTTTAACCAATACCTTGGACTCAGGTAGATGTACACCCAGTGATGCCAACTCAGTGATTTGTGCTGAGGATGATTGAGGCAAGATGGCGGCCCCGTCTCCAGTTGGGCCTTGTTTACTTTGCACACTGACTGCAGAGGAGGACCAGTCTCCCTACCGAATGCCTCCAACCCCGCTCTCTCCTGGGTCTTGGTAGAAGATGAGTCAGGAAATGAGGTGGGACCAAGTAGGCGGACAGATCAGTGAAGATGTCACAAGCCAAAGAGTGCAATCCCAAGCTGAGGGACGAAAACTCAATTCTATGAGAGAGGCTGAGCAGAAAGCAGCGCTGCCAATGCTCTGGCTTTAGCCCACAGGAGCTGACATCCGCTCCTGACCTCCCGAGGGGGCAGGAGAGGGCAGAGCTGTGCCTGCAGGGCCCCGAGTGGGCGGCGACTCCTCACAGCAGACACAGAGCTAACACAGCTGTTGGGGCCACAGGGACAGGGAGCTTGATTATGTGTGAGGAGTTGCCTAGTAGTAAAAGATCTCCGGTTTCCAGCAGATCTGCTGCCTGACCTCTGTCTGCCTCAGCCCCATCACCGCCTATGGCTTAACCTGACTGGGCCAGGTTGGACAGGGCACAGTGGTGCACAGCTAAAATCCCTGCATTCTAAGAGGCTGAGGCAGGAGGATCACAAGTGTGAACCCAGTCTGGGCAACTCAGTGACTTAGAAAGACCCTGTCTCTAAAGAATTAAAAGCGGTGGAATGGGGGGTCCTGAGGATGTAGTTCAGTGCAAAGATCTGAGGGTCCATCTCCAGTACTTTAAAAGAAATTGGGTCAGATTGGAAGCCACTATATCTAGCAGATGATTTTGATTTCTCCTCAAGAAAGGGACCTATTTATGTTCAGAGCACAAAAACGTTACATATTTAACAAATGTATAGGTGCATCAGGCAGCTGTGCTGGTCACGGCCTTCAGCAAGGGTCCCTCTGTTCATGCCTTGACCCACTGGGTAGGGCAGGCTCTGGGCTCTGATGGGCCCAAGTCTCTCTTCTCTGCTTAGCAGAAGTATGACTTGGGGCAAGTTGCCCACCTTTTCTACCTCACAATTGGGGGAGGGGGTGCTTCACACTGAGCTATGTCCCCAGCCTTTCTTTAAAATGGGATTTCACTAAGTCACTGAGTCACCCAAAGCTGGGCTGGAACTTGTGATCCTCCTGCCTCAGCCTCCTGGAGTGCTGCGGTTACAAGTGTGTGCACCATCACACCCAGCCCCACACATATTAATCCGTCAGATGGTGATAACAGTCTCCCCAGTTTATAGAGCCTTTCCAAGAATGGGGAGAGAAAAGCCGAGCGGAGAACTGAGCACTGCGCCCTGCAAGGCCCAGCAGTATCCGTGGCTCCTCCTTTGCAGTGTTGCTTCACCGACTTGCTGCAGGCTGGGGGGCCAGCTGTGTCCTTTCAGCTGGGGTTTCCACTGCAGCCTGCTCTGGCCAGGTCTAAGCAGGTCCCAAGGGTCAGATGAAACAAACAGCAGGCGCCCTGTCTTCCTTGCAGCCCCAAGTTTCCAGGTGGGTGGTGGGGGCCCCAAAGCCTTGGGTAGAGTGAAGCCAGTCAGTGGCCCCTAGGAAACTGGAAATCTCCTATAAAGGTCCTGGGGACACTGAGCTGCAGCGAGGAAACCAGGGAGCTGGCCAAAGTGGCTGGCAGGCAGCTGGCAGGTCAGCTCAGGTGCCCCAGTGGAAGAGCCCCGATACCGGTCTCGGACTCTCAGTATGTCACCCGAGGGAGGCCCGGCAGTTCTGCTGTGAAGGCAGGGGCTGTGGCCAGAGCTGGGGATGCCTTTGAAGCCCTACAAGCCCAGCCCTTTGCTGTCATGGCCCACAGGCTGCCTGGCCCTGGTCTGCCTGGCGTCCTGGTCCCCACAGAGGGGCAGAGCCTCCCCTAATGACAGGGGCAGGGGAGGGGCTACCTTTTACAAGGTGACTTTTATTTAACTACCACTTCCAGTTCATGAAATGGGGTTTTAATGACCCTTAAAAAGCAAAGCTATACTCAAGCCACCCCCAACCCCACCCCAGGCCCATCAGATTCGTGAAGACATTCTTGTTAGACTGAATACTCATGGCCAGTTCAACAGGAATGAAGAAAATCTTGCCGGGTGTGGTGGCACATGCCTATAATCCCAGCACTGGGGAGGCTGAGGTAGGAGGATCACTGCGAGTTCAAGAACAGTCTGGGTTACAAAGTAAGTTCAAGGCCAGCCTGAACTACAGTGAGACTCTGTCTCAAAAAAAGACAAAGAAAAGAAAGGTATTTCTTATGTTTTCTTAAAAAAAAAAAAAAAATATATATATATATATATATACACATACACACACACATACATGTATACCTTTGGAAATTTACAAGTTTGGTCAGTATTAGCTAATTTGTTTATTTCTTCTCTCTCTCGCTCTCTCTCTAATTAAACCCAGAATCTCCACACTGAGCTGCATCTCCAGCCCCCTTTATTTTTTTTTTCAGACAGGGTCTCACTAAGTCACCCAAGTTGCCCAGACTGCATTTAAACTTTGGATCCTTCTGCCTCAGCCTCCCAGAGTGCTGGGATTGCAGGCATGCACCACCACTTCCACCAGTGTCAACTAATTTTGTCATCAGGAAAGAAAGGAAAGAAAGCAAAACTTTCATTCTGTGGAAGTTTCCTATGCCCACAGGGCTTCCTTCACACCTCCCACTCCCAGCCCAGAATGACCCAGATAGACTGCTTTCCTGAAAGTCGACCTGGTAGTTAACAAGGCTCTGCAGCGGAGTCCCCTTCAAACCCAGTCTGAATTAGGACCCAGTTCTGGGAGCCAGGGGCCTGCTCTCTGCAGTCCACAACCCTAAGCTGTACCCTTCTAGGCCCAAAGCCGCTTCCTGAGAAACACAGCCTTCCCTCCAGGTGTTTACACAGCACTCTGTGGGCTCTGGCTGGGGACCAGGCCCCTCCCGAAGGGCAGGAAGGGGAGCGTCACAGTGCAGGACCTCTGCTTAGCCTGAGATCAGTAGGGGGCAGGGTGGGGGCGTGGCCCCCGGTCCAAATCCCCACACCAGCGCACAGCCTGCCAAACTGTGCACCCAGACATGACAGGGGATTGCGAAAATGCACCACAGACAATGTAGCTAATGGACCAGGGTCCCCTGCAAAGGGGCTCGGGCGCGTCAGGAAGGGACTGGGGATATCCAAATCTAATAGCATACCCTGAAAGGAACCGCTGCTATTGAGCACTGAGCTACTTCCTCTGTTCATCCCGGTCTGCAAAGGAACAGAGAGAGGACGAGGGAGAAGAAAGGCTGGACTCTGGCTGTATCCCGAGAAGAGCCTGTAAGCAATTCAGGCAGAATTTCTGTACACAATGGATGAGAGAACTATGGACCAGGCTGCCAAAATCAGCAGGACAAGCAAGTCCTGTGTATTCAGCTCGAGAGGAGCCTGGACACATTTCAGAAAGTGCAGAGAATCCAGAGTCGAAGGCACTGACTCTAGTCCGGGGTTGACAATCAGAAAATACAAGTTAATTTGTATTTCACAAGGTAGCGCTTAAGGACAGAGCTGGGCATACCCTGACCCGGCTAGAACCTTACAGCCTGCTATGACTTCAGACCTTTCAAACACCACTTTTCAAGTTCTGACCTTTCCTAGTAAAGGATATTCTAAAAAAAAAAAAAAAAATCCAATGGCATCACGGTATATTTTTTTCCTCTCAAGCAGATCTTAGAGATCCTCTTATGTAATTAAATAGATAATGTACCCACCCCCAGGAATATCACACAGTGGCCTCAGATCTTTCTATGAGTTACCAACAGAGCCAAGAACAAAGTCCAACTTTGCAGGCTTCAGCGTAGTCCTCACATGTTCCAGTGGTCAGTGGGTTTCCCGGAATTCCAAGCTTTTCCCTTTCCCGGACTCTATAAGGCTGTCCCAGCCCGAGGACAGAGTCAGACCTAAGAATATACTCACACTATTTGAGCTAAACAGTCTCAACCAAAATGAAAATGCTCCACAGTTTGGCTCACTGAGTGCAGAACGGTCAGGGTGTAACTCAGCTGATGTAAAAAAATGGCTAAAACTTTTGTCCCGTGCATGATAGAACAGGCCATCCTTCCAGTGTTTTCCTTGGGTCTGCTCACCTCTCCTTAGCTTGGAAACTTGGGAGGTTCAGCAGTAGCTTTTGTCCTGGAAGGGTCACAGAAATGGCTCTAGGATCTGAGGTGGATTTGGGGCTAAGGCTGTGGGACAAGGGACTAGAAGCAAAGAGAAAACGCAGGGGTAACGTGGCCGAATCTTTACAGTGTACATAGGACAATTCACCACTGGGAGAAGGACGTCCAGGGTGGGGGATGGACTGCAGCTGAGTTAGGGAGTTTGCACTGAGGGCAGCCAGGTGGGTCTGCACTGCCTGGAGAGAACCCCATTCCCTTTCGCACAGTTTTAGGCTTATGAAATCTCATGGTGAGGATCTGCTGTAAAAATCGTTCTTAAATCTCAGAAAACAGATACTGATCTCCGACAGCAGACTGGGTCTCCCCGGATCCATCACAGCCTCCGCTCTCGAGGTCAAACTCAGAGGCCTTTGGGGACATTCCCCACCCTGCACCACACCTCAGGTCCATTCCAGGGGGGTAGCAACTCGAACGGCAGGGTAAGAATTACATCACTGGAGTTGTTCTTCTATTGCCTGATTCCCTTTTTTAAAAATATGTGTATTTTTTAAAAAGTGGTTTTAAATGAACTTCCGCCTAGACACTTAAAAGGTATTTGAATAAATGAAAGACATTTTTAAATCCAAAACTTCTACTTTAGGAACTTCTACTTTTAGGTACACAAGGAGTTCATAAACAGCAAAACTAGATTTCTATTAGCTTTTAAAATATTTTATAGAACTAACTCATATGATGTATTTCCTGAAAACATCCCACATTTTTCTCAAATATTTGTCTGTGGAAAAGCTCACACACCTATTTCAAAAGTGAGATGAGACAGAAAATTAACTAGGGGAACAATTTACTGAAAAACACGCTGACACTGCTTTAGATGGACATTCCTGTCCTGCTTTTCTGGCTTACCCCCTTACTAATATTGCTCTTCCACTGTATCTTGTATTTTTAAAAAAAATTTTTAAAGGACCAAGACTATTGAAGCCACGAAAATAGAACATGCTGAAGAAACGGAATCCTTGTTCCCTCCATAGACCTATACATGTATGTTAAAGCTTCTGCATCATCTTCTGAAACCCCGTAGAAGGGTAAATCGGTGCGCACAGTGAAGACTGTTCACATCTCTCTGAAGAAGGATGGGGCGAATGTGCCACTGAGGCTGTGACATGCAAAGTGAAACTCAGGCAAGGTACCGACTTTGGGATTTTTGTGCCCCCTCCCTTCCGGTTCCAAGAATGTCAAGAATTTGAACTCCCTGTTCTTTAGGTGAAAGGGCATTAACTCGGATCTGCTCATGAAGCACAGAGGTGGGGAACCCTGAGACGTGGGACTACACAGGAAAATCTCCCAGGCTTATTACGGCAAGAGGTGATTATTTCCTTTGGTGCTTAAAGTAATTGGAAGCAACGTTTGAATTATAGGTCACGAATTAGGAGTCAGTGAGATCGCCATTTGCATCTCAGTAATTCTCTACTCCTTTATTTCAACATTTAGCTTTAGGTTTAAAGTATTTGCTAAGAAAGCAGAGAGGCAATTAACAGAGATTTTAAAATGTGTGCCATAGTTACACATTCTGTCAACAGAGTAAAAGGAAACTATACAGCATAAGTTACAAAATGGTTATTTCAGGTTTCGCAGGCATTCCAATAAACCTTCCACTGTGGTGTATTCAACAGTGGAAAAGCAAAACAGAACTCGAGAGCAGCCTGGCCGGTTTACAATCCGAAGGGCAATCCACCGGCTGCAGTTTCTGCCTGTGAATCTCTGAGCCAGGAACTCTTCCTCCTTCTCAGAGGGGAGTGAGGAGCGCGCAGAGAAACTGTAGCTCCAGAGGGGGCCCAGAAGTTGCTCCAGCCCTCGGTTAAATTCCTGGTTTCTCTTCCCAAAGGAATGGATGCTGCCTGTCTGGGGTGAGCACTGGCTCCTAGGGAATAACTTCCCATGTCTGTTAGGTTGTATTGTTGCTTTTTGTTTTTTAGACAAATTCGTCTCTCTTAAATTAGCTAGAGCTACCAGATTCTGTAAGACCTTGGCCATCACTTCGATACGATGTTATTTTGTTGTTTTAAAATAGCTTAGCTTTATTATTATGACAGTATTATCCCAACAGACTATGTAAAGGCAGCGACCACGAACACAGCACACGACAGAGGCTGACAGGGAGCCAGCTGCTCTGGGGCACACCCCGTCGCCGGGGTCTCAGATGCACACACCAGTAGCTCAGACGCTGCTACCCTTATAGCTCAGGCTGCAGGAGGAATGAGTGAAAGGGCAGATACTGCTGGACCCGAAAAGCTTTTTAATAAATATCATCCAAGAGCAAAAGGAAAAAATAAACCCTCCAGAGCACGGCCACCTTAGGTCAACTGAATATGATCTAGTTTATTCAACCGAAAATTGAGAGAAGGGAAACACTAAAATCAAAAAAAGCAATTCTTAACACTAGCAGTAAATAAATTTGTACAATAATTCAGTCTGTATAATATGATGAAATAAATCTACATCTTTTCTTATTTTGGTGCTTTGAATTATACATACAAACAACAATTACAGAGACTTGGTCACAAAGCGTGTAGGCCTAGAAGTGACACTTCAAAACCCTCGGCGGCAATTTATAAGCTTTAACACAGATTGCCCGGAACTGCTATTTCCTTTGCAGAGGCCCACAGCTTTGAATGAATGATTTGCTATGATTTTTTTCTCTTTTTTTCTTTTTTCTTCTTTTTTTCTTTCTACATATTTTTTTCTTTTAATGCATCAAACTGCGGCCAGTGAAAGGAAACGTAACTGGCAGGTTGTCCTTTTGGGTATCAGACCTAGTTTCCTCTGAATTTCCACACCTTATTTCCCACATAATCCTTAAAATTCTTGGCGTCCTTCATGCCTTTCTTACAGCTACTCAGGGCAATAAAGTCTTCCTCAGATGTACAGTATTTCTTACAATATAAGTTATAAGCAATGTTCAGCATTTTTTTTTCACAGCACTAGAAACCCTGTTAAATAGGGAATATGAGTCTGAATGGCTTATTCACAAATGGGATCCAGATTCAGCGGCTGGAACACAGACACCCCAGGGAGCTCCTTTGCAAAAGTGGCAAACATCATTTTGCTTTCTGCCTTCAAAAACATATATCCATCTCTCTCAGGCTTCCTGATACTGCTCCTGCAAAAGCGCAAGTGGGAGGGGCCGGAGGGCCGCTCGCTCGCCCGCCCGCCCAGAGACCTGTGCGCCTGAGTGGGCTCTAGCCCATGGCGGTGACCATACTGGACGGGTGGTGTGGTCCGAAGGAGAGGCCCGACGGCGGGTGCATGGGCGTGGGTGTGGGCAGCATGTGGCTGGAGTGGCTGAAGGGGGAGAGGTGGCTCAGCGAGGACATGTGTCTGGAGAGCGCGGCCGGGTTGAAGGAGCTGCCCTTGGGGAAGTCCTCCAGCGTGTCGTGTACCTTCTTGCACTTTTTAGACTTGCTAGACATCTTCCGGTTTCTGGTCTGGATGCCCTCCTTCTTCATGGTCAGGGGTCTGTTAATCTAAACAAAGATCAATTTTTTTTTTTTACATTTTTGCTGCCTCTGAAATGGCACAGGTTTCACACAGCAGCGTGGGCTCTGCCAGCCAGCTTGGGCCAGGGATCCGTTTCGGTGTCAGGAGCCCCTTCTTCCTCCTGTCCCCCACCTGTCCCTTCCTCCTTCCCAGGACTCTGGCCAGCTGTGCTACGTCCCCGGGGGCAGGGGCCTGACTGCCAGCTTCTCTAGCCTGCAGAGACCAGAGCACCTCATCCAAGCACAGCTCACCAACCAAGTGCATCAGCAGCAAGGACTTGGGGGACAGTTTTCCTCCTGGAAATATGCATCTCCAGGGCCCACTTAGCATGACTATATTTCTCAAGTAACTAAAATAGAGTAGCCTGCCTTATTTCATCACCATTTCCCTAGAATATCTCACGAGAATACAGACTGTTGTGGAAACTTCCAGAGGGAAATAAATACCTTTTGTCTGATTGTCTGAAAATCCTAGGATTTGAGAAGTGCTACCCAGGTACTCAGTGTTCAGGGGCTGAAGTCCAACTGCCTGGGAGAAGCTGGGGTGCACCTCTTCGCAAAGAAGATTTTGGTTGCTTTTCTTTCACCTCACCTTTTTGCAGTGACAAATGTCCTAACAATTTCCCTAGAACGTGTATGTTCTAGGGCCTCTTTTAATACAATATCGCTTTCCCAAAGATACTCCTTTGACTGTATCACCAGACAGAAATTTCAGTGGTGGGAAGTTTCTACTTCTCCCTAGATTTAACTAGACCAAGAGTTAAACAACCAATCAACAAGTAGTTGTTGCCCACTTCTAGCCCCAGGATGAGCCAAAGTGAAGACACAGGGGCAAGATCCCACACTACCAAGGACAGGCCTCACTCTGCCACAGTTTGCTCTCTCTGGGTTTCTCATAAACTTTATTTGTCCTTTGTAAATACATCAGCTTCAGGGGCTCAGAAGCAAGATCCAGGACTTTACACAGCAAGCGGAGGCTTCTGCCCACACAGAGCTAGGGTCGAGTCAGCCTCAAGAGCACACACCTGCCACCAAGAGCCGACGGATCCCTGGCCCAACTGCACATCTGGCCACATTCCCGGGAAAATGCAGCAGAGATCCAACAATTGACGGTCGGGGGCCCAGTCATTCCCCACTTCCTACAGGGAAACAGCCCCTTCCGCCAGACTTCCAGGGTGAGGAAAGGTTTCACCTGTCTGCTAGAAAATTCCAGTTAAGGAAAAAAGAATCCAAAATGTCCATGAAGGACCTAACTCCCAGACACAGCAAGCGCCAGTTTCCTGAAGCTGGGAGAAATGATATCAAGCGGGAGACAAAGCTCTACACCAGAGCCAAGACCTTACTAACCCATCCTTGTGCCAGGAAGGTGACCTGAGTGGCAGAAGAAGAGTCAAGGAAGGTCACTGCCGGGAGAAAGGCTTGGGGTTCCTGCTTCAAGCCATCATCAAGATAAAGATGCAGGCTACAGAGATGACAGGAATCTACTCCCACATCAAACCTTCACCAAGATAATGTCTAGATACACCGTTCTGTGTGCTGATAGCTAGATGCACACTGCCAGATATCTAAATATAATATCTCGTTACACAGATAGACACACACCCCAGATAACTCAGCACAACACCACCCCGACACGCTGATGCTGAGATAGACAATTATCTGGGCTCCCAGATAAGAAAGCAGCTTGTGGCTGCCTGTGTAGACATTTGCATGGGCAGAACAGAACGTGACATCACGAAAATGCTAATAGATTATTATCTCTCATTGTTAAATACACAGAAATCACTTCCTTTGATGAATCACTACAGACAGCAAAAACATATTGGAGGATGTTCTCCCAGCCACTGAGGAGAGCTCAGGAAGAGCAAGGTAGGCCATGAGCATTGGAAATGTCTTGGCTTTTGTCTGATTTGAAAAATTCAGTGTGCTGGGGGTGTAGCCCAGTTGTAGAGCACTTGCCGAGCGCGCACAAGGCCCTAGGTTTGCTCCCCAGCACCACGGGGGTGGGGGATCATATTTCTCAGAAACTTATAGATATTGGATTGGATGCAAGTGAAATCATATCCTGACTATTCCACAAATGCAGAGCTAGTTAATTTCCTACGCTTTTGTGGAAACAGAAAGAAATATATACACAAGCCTGACTGATTACGATGTTGCTGCATTCCAAGCTAGGACAGCATTCACCTTCCAGGCTTCTCCTTTCAGTGCTGACGCCACCGGCCCCTCGAAGGAGACTGACGCTGACACCCTCCTGCCTCTTCTCCTCTGTCACCCACGTTACCTCGCATGGGCAACTCGCTTTTCTGAGTCATCAGTTCTTCAAGTAAAACTGAAGTGAAAAGAATCTCTGCTCTGTCTACATCATGGAACTCTTTGAGGCTCAAATGCGATCAAGTAACATGAAAGTTCTTAGAAAGTCATAAACTGAACTCAGAAAATAACTTCCGAAGCCATGCTGGTGACTGAGTCACAAATAAACACTAATACCCCAAGTCTGCCAGATTTAATCACAAATCCTTCCAGCTACACGCCAGAGAGCAAGTAAATTCCCCAAAGTGAAATGAGGGTGTGGGTTTCACTGCTGATAAATGTGTACACATCTCAGCCCGGGGATCTGAGGGAGCATAGTGGATCATTATGTTGGCCACTAAAAGAGGCCACTACATGTTGGCTACTACATGGGGATCATGTGAGGAGACAATGACACTGAAGGCAGGGAGAAGAGTTTCTGAGGCCCCTGGGAATCTCAGATTTATCCCCAGTACGTGAAAAAGGACTGGTGAGCTGCTGGTTACCCTGAGAAATCCTCTGTGATACAAAATACCTAAGCAGAACAGCCTCCACCCCAGTTCTAAGGTAGTATGAATTTACTGCCCCAGGGCCCCAAGCAAGAAATTCTGCCTCTTCCCCTCAGTCCCAGACTTTGGCAAAGTCAGGTTGGAAGGGAGATTTAGGAGAATCAGAAAAAGCTAAAGGAGCAGGAGAAAGAGAGAGAAAGAGGCCAGTTTCTCCTTTGGCATTAATGTAAACTCAAGGCCTTGTTCAGTCATGGCCTATAAGCCAGAACTATTTCCAAAATAAAGAAAAGTCTGCAAAAATAATTTAAAGTAAAGATGTAACAAAACTGATGGGAAAAAATTGACGGACGCCAAATTAAAAGATTAGAAATGACACCACTAAACCCAGGTGGGTGATCACTGTCATTCTGCTACAGTGCTAGGGAGGAGAAGGCAGAGTCTCTTAGCTGTGTGGTGACGAGGACCATGTCCACCCGCGTGGCCCTCAGTCCTCAGCCTGGGAAAGCTGGCCAGGACAGACATCAGACGGCATCTCACAGGCCTCTCATCTCACATCCGTGCTGCAGAGAGTCCATGGGACTTCACAGCACAGGTTCAGCAAGACTCTACGCACGGTCACTGACGGCCCTCTATGATCAGGACTCTGCACGCTCCGATCACCCTCCTCACGCCAGCCCCCTCCCCTTCCTTCTCACTCTCACTGCAAAAAGTTTAAAATGCAAGGAAACATCAAAATAGAGCTAGGAGCCTTTTGTGTTTTCCAAGAGAAAGACTTCCCCGCTTAAAAAAGCAGATAGGTCCACATAGCGTATCAGACAGCCACATCGTGGACAGTGCATCCCATACATAGTGAGAGGGTTGCGCTGCTGTCCTTGAGCCCTGATGGTCTTGGCAAGGCTAACAGAGACAAAGTAGTTTTCTGAACTAATCCCTCCTGCATTAGTTATCTGAGGCCTGTGACTCAGCCAAAGGAGGGTGATTCAGGTCCACCAGGGGCTCTGCTGGGGCCCAGTGACGTGGTGGTTTAATGAGCACTGCTGGAGACGTACCCCGTTCCTGCTGGTCCCAGGCCCACTTACATTGTGCAGCTTGTAGTAGAGCCCGCAGGCGTTGCAGACCGGGTCCCCGTTGGCATTCCTCCTCCAGAGGGTGGTAGTGGTGGTCTGACAGTTCGCACAGGACGTTCCTGCCCGCCTTGCTGCCGACTGGGTGGGGAGGAGGGGGTAGAAAAATCAAAACAAACGTTAAATGTGCTGTCAGAACCACGCAGACAACGAGCTCAAAAAAAAAGACAAGACAGACACTATCATTGAAAACAAAACTAGCAAGTGGCCCACATGAAAGTAACAAAGATCCCCAAATCTGCCGAGAAGAGAAATGTAGCTGCTCCCCTGGGTAGGAGTGCCTGGGGCTACAGCAGTTTAACCTCTGGCCTGTGTCACCCCTGCCCTCCACCCCACGAAGGCACCAGAAGACTGTTTGTATGGGTAGCAATTTTGAATTTGCCAGACTCACTTTGGGCCTGGCCTTCAGTCATTTTACTCTTCAGACCCAGGCCTACAAGAAGGCTTTTTCACACGTAACCTCCAAGAACCTTGATCCTCTGTTAGGGTCCTGGCTATCAGGGTACAAGAACAGCAAAAGGAGACGAAATCCAAATGGGGAAGCAAACGCGTACTAGTTCCCAGATCACGAAAGAGTGGAGTGCAGAGAGGGAGTGCAGCGTGCTACGGCACGGCACGGGACCGCTGCTCTGAGAGGTCTGCACGCATGCGTGCCACTAACTGCTGCGAGGACCGGGGAGCACCCAGCTGCACAGCCTAAGTCAACAGGCCCTCGTCCAATTTGCAGCTGGCCTAAATTCACACAGCCCACACTTCAGGCCTTGATCACTGACCACTCCTGAGAGAGCCACTATGGCCTCCCTGATTAAGTACCCATCATTTAATGCCATGAACTCAAAAGAACAAGTAATCGTTCTCTTCAGCCAGAATTCTGGACCCCCTCTTGCTTTAATCTCATATCCCCCTCATGAAAGTAGGAATGTGCTATCTGCTGCCCTCCAAGGAGAAAAGCTGCAGACGTGGTGGCAAATACCTATAATCCCATCACTCTGGGAAGCTGAGGCAGGAGATTCACAAGTTCAAGCTCAGCTGGAACAATTTAGTAAGATCTTGTCTCAAAATAAAAAATTTATAAAATGATTGGGAGTGTAGCCCAGTGGAAAGACTTTGAGTTTAATCTTCAGTCCACCCCAAAATAAAGCCGACTTCACTGTATTTTAATTCCTCAGTTGTGCCACCTGCTGCTTTCATTTTCTCTAAAACAGGGATTTTTTCCTTCACTTTTTGATGCACTGGATTTATCAGGTGACTATATCTGATATCCATACTTTAAACAAAAATTAAATTCAACACTATTGAAGGAAAATGGAGTTACACTGATTCTAACATACTCCTCCCTCCCCTTCCTCACTGTCTGTGGTAAAACAAAACCTTTAACTCCAAAATGATTATCAAAGAAAAGGCTCATCTTTATCTGTGGTCAAGAACATTCTGATGTGAGGGGTGGTGGCGTAGCTAAATGTTAAACTCAGTGCTTAGTGTGCATAAGATCTTGGGTTTGATCTGCAGGGAAGAGGAAGGAAGGAAGGAAGGAAGGAAGGAAGGAAGGAAGGAAGGAAGGAAGGAAGGAAGGGGGAGGGAGGGGGAGGGAGGGAAAAGGAAAGGAAGAAGGAAATCTTGATATAAGAACATGGAGCAAAAGCTACAGGGATCCTGGTACTCTTTTCTATCAGTATTTTACCAAACAAAAATTTGGACCAAGCACGTGAAACTGCCAGATACAGAAAAGCCAGCGGCAACTTTGAAGTAGCCAGACTGCCACAGCCACTCTACTGCTCTGCAGGTGCGTCCCTTCTGGCTCTAAGTAGCATGGCTCTGACTTCTGTTATTTTTAAGAAATTCTTTTTTTCTGTACTCTAAGGAAATAGGAATTAAAAATGGCCTTTCTCTCTCATAATGGAGAAGGTGCTACTTTTTTGCTCTCCGTTTTGAACATAATTCACCAGGGTCCAAGAATGCAGATTCTCATTCCACAGGCCTATGGCCACCTGCCTCTGCGAAATGCGACAGTACTTAAATTAACTGTTTTACTTGGGAAGAAAGTGCTACATACATTCATGCCTAATGATTAGTGACAATTATGCCACATGTGATTATTGTCTTCCTGCAGTTCTGTTTTCCTCGAAAAGAAATATTCCGATATAGCAGACTAATATCTACTCAGGCACCCAGAGTTCCCGGCACAATTCTGAATATATCATACAAACATAATACCAACTGTTAAAAGTAGAATTCTGAACAATGAGGTTCAGTGTGTAATCCTTTGCAGGATTGAAAATAAAATAAATATTTTTAAAAAGAGAAAGTAACAAATACAAACAGGCTCAGAATATGTTTTCAGTGCTACAGACTGTGCGAACTTACACAAGGTCTCTCAGGGTCATGCTGCGGGGTTCCCTAGCAGGAGCAGAGTATGTTAATAAAGCAGGCTGCTCAGCTTTTTGCAAGACGTGACATTTATGACAACCCCGGCAATACTAAGGGGTGGGTATGGATTTTGCCTTTAACCCCCTCTTCTATTCCCTCTATTAGTGTATCATGTTAGATATGCATCTCACAGAAGAGCCAGTTGCATTAGGGGGTGGGTTGTCTTTAGTGACTCCTCACAGGTGTGAAACAGAAACAGCAAAGTGCAAAGAGGGACCTGAAGACACAGGAAATATAGGAAACGATAGGTTCTCAGGCTCAGGGTGTAGCTCAGCGTAGAATATACGCTTACCATGCACAAGTTTACCAAAAAAAAAAAAAAAAAAAAACAGAAAATGAAAGCCTACATGTTCATAAGTCAAATACACCTAAGAGCTAATTTTAAAAAAATTCTTAATGTCTCTTTACCATTTATAAATTCTATGGAACTAAAACTATCAAACCACTCAGGACAGATGATTAAGATAGAAAAGACAGTCTAAAATGTGACAGCCAGTGAGCTCTGGAGTTAAAGGCAATTCTAAGAGTTCTACAGATCTCCTAGGAAAGGTCAGTGAAGACAACATTATATAAAACGGAAGGAACCGCTCCTCTGCCGTCCAACAGACTCCTGCTCATTTATGAGCCTGCAGCATGAGATATTTACCCCGCTTTCTTCTTCACTATCTTTACCTCTAAAAACACTATCATAGCTCTAGGACTTATTTTAACAAGAAAAATCTCTCCTTTCTTTCTCTCTCTCCTTTTCCCTTTCTTTCCTTCTTTTTTTTTTTTTTTCCTTTCTCTCTGTCTTCCTAAGGCCAGGTTTTGAGTGATTCAGAACATTCTTTCGCGGTGTGATCACATTCATTCTGTGCTAACACCTCTAGTCATTTTTTTTTTCAAACACTTCTTGTTCTGATCCGTCCAAACATCTTGATGTTTAGGTTGGGGAAGCTGAGTTGTTGTTTATGAGTTATCTCTAGTGCTCAGATATCCGGCAGCTTTTTCCTAGGAAGTTAGCTTTGTACATGAGAGAAAGGAAAAAAAAAAAAAAAAAACCAAACTGCAAGAGCAGCGGGGGAGGCTGAGGAAGTTGGAGAAGGGGCAAAGATCAGAAAGAATAAAGTCTAGAGATCTAGGATTGCCAAAAATTAAAGTCATGTGGGTACTTCCATCCCTAGAAAGTTTTTCCTTTTCTAAAGAGGATGTGAAAGGTGTCGAGTTGCACTACAGTCTGATGCAGCAGACAAATAATGCGTTAAAAAAAATACAGAGGCTTTTTTTTTCCCTTTAGAATTTGATGGGTGTTAATTCATCCATTAGTGTGCAAAGGGAAATTCCCCTCCTCCTCTCTGCACTTGGTGAATTTCAGCACCACAGAAAGCATTTTGATCCCTGACTGTGGTTAGCTGTCATCTGCCAAGCTTGCTTTTATTTGTCACTGTTACATACACTCGATATTCCATTTGCCCTCAGGTTCCAAAGATAAGCTTACAAATGGACTGCTCTTACTCCATAGTGCCAGGCTTTCTGGACTATTCCTAATGCTCGAGAAGTTTAAAAAAGGAAAGGGAAAGAAAGAGGGGTGGGGGGAGAAAAACTATCACCCTATTGATAATAGTTCAAAAAGAAAATAAGACCAAATGCTAGGTGAGACCAATAGGCAAGAGAGGAATCACAAAACTTTTCTAACAATTCCTAAGACCAAGAAAAAAATTGCAATCATCTCGGTGCCTGCTACTTCTTAAATTTAGGTATTGGCCCCATCAATCTTAAAGCACTAGCGCAAGGGAGTCACCCACAGAAATGAGTTTGATTACTGCCTCAGTGCCCACCTTGAACTATTTTCAGAGCCTGTTCCCAATGCTTCCTGGGATATTCCACCCTTATGCTAAATTTCTCTGTCTGAGACACAGTGATTACCAGTGTATTTTAAATCAGTTGCCCTGTTTCTGCTAAATATAATTGTTCTCTTGGAGAGTAAATTTCAGATGCAATAATCTAGAATTATATCCTTGATAATTTAAGAAGTTATTTAAGCAACATGAAGGGAAAAATAGTTTGTATGTATTACTAATTTTTTATATTATTTTTTGAGATAAGGTCATCCTATGTAGCTCAGGCTGGCCTTGAATTCATTACATAGCCCAGGCTGGCCCAGAACTCATGGCAATCCTCCTTCTCCCAGGCTGACAAGGTGTGCACCACGATGCCCAGCTGTATAGCTAATTTTAAAAAAGCAAAGCTGTCCTGAGCAAGTTGACATAATTTGGAGCTGCCCTGTCAATTTCCTTCAGAAAGCCCTCCTTCCTGGACAGAGGAAATGGAAACACAAAACACTTAGCACGGGATCAGTCTTTCCAAGCAGAACTTACCAGTCTTCGCTTGGGCTTGATAAGCGGCCGGTTCTGTCCATTCATTTTGTGGTAGAGTCCACAGGCGTTGCAAAGGTAGTGCCCAGTACCATCTCGCCGCCACAATGGGGTCGAGGTTGCCCCACAGTTCACACACTCCCTGCCTTCTGGAAACAAACGACGGATAAGTCACTTATGGAAAGAAAACACACAGGAAGGCAGACAGCATTTGGAATCAAGAGAAAAAAAGTTCAGCTGAGAGGTCTTCTCTCTTTCCCCTCTTTTGAGGGCTATTTCTGCTGCCACCTGCTTTTTGCTAAAAGAGTTATTACTGCCCTTCATTCCCGGCTTAACCACTCCCAGGACACAAACCGATGGTATCCAAAGAAGTGGAAGATCAATAAACAGCAGCAGAACCTTGTTCTTGGCCTGCTTCATTTGATGAGGAAAATCAGGTAGAAAAAAAAGGAAGAAGGCAGATTTCAACTTGAAATACTTCCCTGAGAAAATTCTGAGCCTTAGACAGTGGCAAAAGCCAAGCATTCCTTTCATTTCCCTCAAAGGAAAACAAAAAACAAAGGCGACCCAGTTCATCACCAGCTCCGTCTCTATAGCTTGATTAAATAGTGAAGATTAGGGTGAGGGAAAAGGGAAGATTAATCAGTGACTAGATAGATAAACGGATAATAAATAGATGTATAGATTGATCAGTTGGCTGGCGGACGAAAAGCTGGGGCTCCAGGTTTTGCTTTTAATAAACTTGTAAATGCTCCTGATTGCCAAGTAATAGCTTAATAATAAGCAGGCCCTGCTCATCCTCCACCTTCCTGTCTACCTGGAAAATGCCAAGGTTTTCCATAGCTTTCCAGCCACTAGTATAGAAACTAAAAAAAGTTGTGTGACCCTCCTGAGCAGCTAGGGCTGCTGGAAGGAAATACAGAGCAGACCCAGAGTAGAGAACCTGGAAGAGACGCTAGGAGGATGGGAAGGGTGAGAAAGAAGGGCTGAGAGGGGCAGAATGAAAATGGCTCGACGATCAGAAGAGAGAAACCGGCCAAAGACAGCAGGGCTATTGGTGGGCTATCAACCACAGCCTGCGGCAGTTTCTCTTTGTCCAGTGACACAAACTAAATAAGCAGCAAACAGCCCGGGTTTGTTCCAGCGGCAATTTCTCCCAGAGCTGGAGCTGAAGTGCGACACATTTGCATCCCCAGGAAGTGCAGGGAAGAAGCCCTTAAGTTACCGAGAACCTAGGAGGATTTACGCACTTTCCAGCCAACATCTGCTGGAGGAAAGGGAGGGTGCCTTCTAGGGGAATCTCCTCCACTCTGGGGGGCAGCCGGGTGCCCTGTGGTACCTGGTTCTCTCAGTGCCCAGGAGGGACCTGGAAGGGGCAAGGGGCTTAGCCCATGCTGGTCCACTGGGGCACACTCAGGTGCTGGGAGAGCCACAGGGTGGGTGGGCAGGGGTGAAAGATGAGCCAACAGGTGCTTATCTTGAGATTAGTAATTAACACCAGTCAAGCACACAGGCTGAAGTTGGTGCAGAGAACCCAGGAGGGTGCTTGGGAATTTTGATGAAAGTCTGCTTCAGCAGGCAGGAGAGCTCCTGGGCCCTTGGAAACCCCCAGATCAAGAGTGAGGGAACCTACGGCACACGCACTCACAAAGTTCTGGTCTTTTCCAGGGGCAAATTCAGTAGGAAAGTTTAAAACCTTGGAAAACGGAAGATGGTCTGACCCTTTCTCCCTAGAGCCCAGGATAGTAACTGTTGTTTTATTTGTTTTTTCAAATAATTTTTAAGCAGAGATCCCCCTCATTTCAAAAAGCTTCTGAACCTGGGGTCTACAGAAAGCCTTCCCCGCGTCAAAAAACTTTGCACTTGGGGGCCCAAAACACTTTCCTGGTACTCAGCAGCTCTTCTTGGCTCTGTAAAAGGCTCTGGAGTGCCTGCCTCGCACCCTGTGCCTTTCACTTGGGGTCAGAAGCGGGGATGTGGCCGACTAGATGTCGGGGAGGTGTGAAGGCGGGAGGAAGGGCCAGTGGCCAAGAGGCTGCAGGCCCGTGTCCCTGCCCCCATGGCACCGGGTCAGCCCCTTCTGGAGGCAGCAGCCCTGGGCCATCCTGCTCTGACACAGCCACCTAGGTTCCTGCCTTGCTGGGGCACTGGGCAGGCAGAAGGGCAGAGTAAGGCCCTGCTCCCCTACACATCCGTCACCACAGCCGCTCAGGCTGGGGCGGCCCCTGTGGGTAGCAGCAGGGATGGTCGCCTGCTCCTAGGCACCCTGGTGTGAGGGGAATCTCCCCGCCTGACTCGACCAGTCTGATTTCCTTTCCTTTGTCAGTCAGGAGGTAGGATGACAGCTTCCTTTTCAGAGGCCCTTGAAAGTCAGCAAGCAAGGAGCAACGGCTGCTCTTCGGCAGGGCTCTGCACACTAGAGCAATTTTCTGTCCTGATTCACTCCGCAAGTTTGCGATTGCTTTGCGTGCACTCTCTCTTTTTCTTTCTTCCTTGTTGCCTCCAGTCTGTGACTTCAGCCCACAGCCAATTTTCCTAGTGGAGGCCGCCTCTCTACTGCTCTCTGTCTTGCCTGCATGCAGTGAGCTGCTTGGGCAGACACCTCTCTCTTAGGTGACAAGAACCACAGAGCTGTGAGGCTTTTTGACGTTCAACAGCCATTTTCAAACACCCCCTGGGCTTCGGACTGAAACCTTGACAAGCCTGCCACTGCGCTGTGAAGGCACAGGGCCCAGGGCAGGAGATTTCAGAGGGGCCCAGAGGGAGATGCCCACAGTCAAAAGGTGGTTGGGAGCCTCTGGTAAAGGCTTTTGTCTTTTGTTTGCAAAGACATATCCCAGCTCAGAAAGCCCAGGCGGTAGACAGCCATGTGCCCTGACTGCAGCTCCTATGGGTTCTCCAAAATGCGGCCACAACCACACTGACAGCCCTCTCTTCCCTGTCTCCTCCAGCAAGGACATTTATAAGAGAAGGGAGAGAGAGACAGACGGACAGACAGACAGGGACCTAGGAGAACCCCTTCCAGAAGAATTCCCACGAGTTCACCCTGGGCACACACAGAGCTTCTCAGAAGTTCTCCTCCACACCCCAAAAGCCCCAGCGCCCTCACTGGCCAGGTGTGCTGTCCTTGGTTTTCTGTGACTGTGAGAAAGGAAGAAGGAGGAAGTAAAGACCCAAATTTCAGTGGCCTCCTCTCTCCCTTAGCAAACACTAACATTGTAGGTAATCCCGGCTCCGCTTTAGGGAACCCCCAGCTCTGTTCCCCTGCCCCTGTTCACAGTCTTAGGGGAAGAAATGAGAGCCTAAACCCAGGAGAGACAGAGCACACAGTGGGGGGCGGGGGTGGAAATCAAACACGGAAATGAGGCCAAAGAAACCAGAGGCTTTTGGGAAAGTCACCCTGTCCCCTCCCCACACACAAACCACCGCACTGGCCTCAGAGACCTGGATCTTCCCCCAACCACATGGCCCTATCAGTAAAGAGAACTTAGAAAAAAATTATGAGCTGGTCTGCTCCTTACATGCAGCCCTCCCCCGCCCACTGCTCTGGGGCTGAGCTGTCCCTGTCCCTCCGCAGTCCCCTGTTCCCTGAGCCGCCCTCCAGACCAGGCACCGAGCACTCTGCCCCCCAGCCCTGCTTCCTCTGCTCTCTCTCTCTGACTCCACCACCCAGCCTACCTCCTTCTCCCTCCTGCCTACTTTCATGTACTGAACATGCAGGTCTGAGCTTTTCTGTCAGCCTAACCGCATCCGGACTCTATTAAAGTTCCTGGCTCGGGATAAACAATGCAACTGTCGCGTGCAGCAGTCTGAAAATAATTGGATTAGCTAAAACATATCAACTAAATAGAGACAGTCCTGCTCAGGCAGTCGGAGTGAATGTCACCCTAGAAAAAAACCCTGAAAACTGATCTCATGGTCACTGGGCTCCCCGAACCCTCCCCTCTGAAGTTTTTCGACCCGGAGCTCCGGGTGCACAGTTTCAAGACCAATCATCTCACCCTTAAAAGACAACTGACTTTCACCACCACTTTTTTCACAGGACCCAAACAGACAGAGGGCAGAGGCAAGACAGTCGGAGTGGACCAGGGAATAAATGCTCACCCTGAAATGAACACACCTTACAAGACTACAATCTTCACAAAATCACACCCAAAAATACACACGCAAGCCTTCTCTCAGAGAATCCCTTTCTCTCTTGTGACCGGCTGCTTCTGCTAGAAACAAAATTGATACTGGGTTATTCCATTCTTAGGGCAAAAAAAATCTGTGTGTGCATGTGTGTTTTAATGCAAGTGACTGCATCGGCAGAATAAATACACACCATGCCCCCTAAACAGAGTTGCTCTTTGGAAAGAGAACAACCAGAGTTAACTAAAATTTACACCTGGAGAGCCTTTTTCTGCTCTTTCTACATCTTCCGGCTTCTGATCACCGGAGGAATGTGCCCTAATACAGCTTCCTGCCCCTGCCCGCAGGAGAGCGCTGAGAGTCAGTGCAGGTAACTAACTGGGCCACCACTCGACATTTGATGTCCACGCAGCTCTGCTTCCCCATCGAAGCCACCTCCTGCTCTCAGAAGTCCAACTCAGAGTCTCTTCTCCACCAGAGAGAATGGGTGCTGTTTTTGCCTTGTTCCCATCTCTTCCCTGGATTTCAATGACACACCACATTTTATTTCTACCTGTCCCCTAAAAAACTGTCCTCTGCTACAAGACAGAATGACCCCCTTTGAGCTGAGGGAGAGGAACAGTCTCAGACTAACAGGGGCCAAAGGGGTCACAGGAGGGACCAGTGTTTGTTTAGGTTTGCGGAGGTTTCATTTGAGCATTAAACACTAAAGATTTATTCCCGCGGCCTTCCATTTGGTCTTGAAAACAGACTAAAGGTTACGAGCACAATGTAGAAGTCCTGGGACAGCCAGGAGAGCTCATTGCTGTGCTTTTGTTTCTCTCTTTGCTAATCCCTCTCCCAGCTTACTGAGGGGTTTTAAGTCAGATCCAGCTTCCCCTCCAGCTCCCCAGACAGGACTGAGACAGGAGGACACACGGCATTATCCCCAGGCTGGAAGAATGGGTGAAACAATCTCAGAAAGGCTTCGATCACAGCCCCAGCTGCCCCGGGGCCCCGCGGCGGTCGCCTTTGCCCTGCCCTAACTGGGAGAAGGAGGGCAGAGGGGGTTCCTACCTGTGCTGGATCTCGCCTTGGGCCGCGACTTACATCCGAACCCCGTGGGGGAACCCCCCAGCAGGCTGCTGGGCGGGAAGAGTCCGGAGCTGTACTCGGGCACGTAGGGCGGGTAGGTGGTGATGGGGTGGTGGGCCGACGACGAGGCGCCCCCCAGGGTGGTCACGCTGCCCCGAGAGTGCGACGCCTCCAGCTTCATGCTGTCTGGCAGCGGCACCTGGTACTTGAGGCACTCCTTCTCATCCTGGCGTGCTGGGCCGGCCGAGCCCGGGGTGGACAGCGATGGATCCGGGGAGACATCCTTCGGCGGGGTCGGTGGGAAGGTGAAGAGGTGGGGGCTGGAGTGGCCTGCCGCCAGGGACGAGGACGAGGCCGGGGGGTACACGGAGAGCGGCCCCGGGGAGCCATGGTGGATGGACGTCTTGGAGAAGGGGCTGAGGTTCCAGGGCGAAGCGGTGTGGTGGCTGCCCAGGGCTTTCCCGCCATCCAGCCAGGGCAGGGATCCGTGCAGCAGAGGCGGGCGGCACACCTGGCTCCCTGCACCGCGGTAGTCCATGGAACGGGACCGGAGAGAGAAATGCAGGTGAGAGCAGCCCTCGGACACACCTGAGGACTCTTGCCCTGCCACCCCCAGTACCCACCAGGCCCCCGATCAGGCCTGCTCTCTGACAGTCCCTGGGGTCTACTACCTGACCACACACCTTGGGGTCCTGGCAGTCTGTCCAGCCCTCTCTTCCATGGTCAGGTCCCACCAAACCCATTAGAACTCAGGGCCTGTGCTTGACACCACAGAAGCACTGAGGAGTGGAGAAAGGTCCCTTGGCTTATCTGGCCTCTCCAGATACACCGTCTAAATCACATTCCCTAAGGTCCCTCTCTAGAACCTGACTTGATTTATTGGTTTCTTTCAATGGCTCGGAGGTTCCCATCCCAGACTTAATCCCGTGCAGCCTGATAAGGGTCAGCTGTGAATGATGAGGCCTGAAAGATGGAGCCTGGCCACACCGCGGCTCGGCACCAGCAGAGATCACCCCACTTTCGGGAGGCCCAGCTCCAAAGGCGGAACGCAAGACTCCAGAGAAACATAAGGAGTACTGCAAGGTTAGCTCCAAGAAACCAAATTTTAGTGCTTGCTCAGAACTGACAAAGCTGCTTCAAAGAGGCCTGAACTGGGATTTGCAAGGAAATTTTCATTGCTCAAGCAATTGAGAGTTTCCAAGGTTGGAACTTGGGGTGGGTGGGGGTTCCCAGTTTTTCTCACCCTGCCAAGCCCCACAGGAAAAGAAAATGTACCATAAGCCCTCAAAGCCGTGATCCCACCAGAGCTAAATGTGAATTTCCACCTAAGCCCCTGCCTGAGACACACAATTCCAGTTCGTGTGTATATTTTACACTGAGGCTGCTGATTCAGGCCAAGTATAACTCACCTTCCTCTAAAACACAGTTTAAAGGCAGCCACAACATACATGTCCATAGTCTCTGAGAGGGGCCTGTTTAAACTGGAAGTGCAAATCTACACACACATTGATCTTTTAATCCAGTACCTGCCTCACCAGTCAACACTCTCATTCAACCACTGAGAACAATACTGAAACTAAAATCTTGAGAGGAAGGGGAGGGGAGCTGAGGCCGGCGGAGAGCTCTCTGAACACCAAGGGTTAAGATTCAGCTCATGCAGGAAGTCGTATAGTAAATAATATTTGGTCTGCATCGAGGCATTGCCACTTAACTGCTGATCTGCACAGAGCATGGGCAAAGAGCGCCCCATCTGAAAAAAAAAACCACTGTTCAAAACCTGGAGACTCGGGCAGAGGGCTCCTGCTGCTGGTGCCAAAGCCAGCTTGGAGGAGGGGACCAGGGCTTCCTAGGGCCTGGCTGGACTGAGAAAACCTCACAGTTTCTCCTTCTGAATTTGTGCTCCCGTTTCTGCTTGAGGGACACATTTACAGCTGGAAAGTGTTAGAACTTGTCCCCTAACTACCCTGAGTGGGGTTGCTTCCTTTACCTTTCCAAACTCCCCTAAACCCAGGGTGAAGGGCGTGAAAAAGACAACAACTAGAATGCTCCTTCGTGAAAGGAAACCTTGGCCTAGCCAAAGGCCTCCGTAGAAAACGAAGGGGACCAGGCAGGCCGGAGCAGAGAGAGGGCCAGAGCTGCAGCAGTCAGGGAGACAACCTGAAATCAAAGACGCAGGAAAATTTCTCTGCAGCCGGGAAACTAGGAAACCTAAAATTCTTCAGATTCTAGACGGTAGTCTTTGCTCCTACACCGACTCAAGCACCAGAATTCCATTCCCGGCCAAGACTGGGTAAGAAAGCTAAAAAAGCATATGCACTAGCTGAGGGGAAAACTCCAGGACAGAAGTGGGAGTAAATAACGTCTCTTGGGCTTCTCTGGAAAATGCGCCGGCAGAACAAACTCCGGGTCTTTGGCAGAAGCTCCGCTACGAGAACTGCGAGCTATCAGGAACTGCAATCCTGTGCAAGCGCCGAGCCTGAAGCCGGCTGGGTCGGCTCTGCTCCGGCCCGGGATCTTCGGCCGCGGCGGCAGCGCCCGGCGTCCCGCACCTGGAACCTCCGGGCCCCTTGCCCGGCGTCAGCTCGGGGACAGAGCCTGCAACTCCGCGCGCGCCAGGTGAGCGCCAGGCCCGGGGGACCTCGGCCGGAGGAACGCCTGGTGCGACTCTTTTTAAAAACACTCTCACAATGAGCGAGACGGCTTCCTCGCCCATTTCCGGGCCGGGTTTTTTTTTTTCTGTAAGTGAACTAGTAACTTCACTTCGGGGCTTTCGCTGGGTCTGCCCAGCCCGAGTCCCTCCCGGCCTCCCCGACGAGGGGCGCGGGCGCGGCGCGGTCCCAGTCCGAGCGAGCGCACTCACCATGGTGGGCCGGCGGGTACCTCTGCACCGTGGCGCGCACTGAGTTGCCGTAGTAGGACGGGACGTGGTTGCCTTGACTGTCGATGTTAAAAAGTACATCCACCTCCTCGGGCAGGGGGTACTGCGCCGGGTCCATGTAGGAGTGGCCGAGGCCGGGGTGGTGCGCGTCCGGGTGCTGCCCGTTGAGGACCGCGGGGTGGTGGTGGCTCACCCAGCGCGGCTGGTCCGCAGTCACCTCCATGTCCTCAGCTGCGCTCGCGCCCTCTCGCCGGGCCCGGAACCCGCGCGCGGAGAGGGAGGGCGGTCGGCCTGGGGGGTCCGCGGACGCCGGCCGTCGGAAGCCGAGAGGGGCGTTTAATGGCTTGCTTTCCGTGGGGGACGAGGAGGACTGGGAAGGAAAGGTGAGCAGAGGCGGCTTGGGGAGCGGGGGAAATCTTTAAGGGATAGTTTGGCAAAAAGAGGAAAGGAAACAAATCCAAAAGCTAGGACCAAATTGTAAAAAGAAAATAAGGTGGGGGGCGAGGATGCTGGAATTCTGCGAGTGGGGCTCCTCTCGGCACCAGGGCTCCGCAGCGCCCAGTCACCTGCAAGGACAGAAGCAAAGACCTCGGTGAGCCGGTGAGCCTTGAGCACCTGAGTCTGGAGGCGACCACCGCCCGGTCCGCCCGCCCGCCGGCCCTGCGCACGCGGCAGGGGATGCGCGCGCGCGGGGACGCCGCCGAGGGGCAGCCGGGCGTCCGAGGAAGTCCCGGGGCGCGCCGAGCGGTCACAGCCGGGGAGGGGGGCAAGTCCCTCCCTGGGGACCCCGGTCCCGGACCTGCCTTCCAGCCACTAGAAACCGTCCAAACACAGCAGACCTGCGTTTTAATTTTTTAAAAGTCCTCCCGAGCTGGGGAACGGGAGGGTGGATCGAACTTTTAAAAAGTCGCAGTACCAACCTGGGTAGCGAGGAGCGGAGAGGAGGAGGAGGGGGCGTGGGACCTGCTCGCTCGGATTGCGCAGCTCGCTCTGTCTCGCGCTCTCTCCGTCTCTCTCTTTTCCTCTCTCTCCCTATTTTTTTTTTTTTTTTACAGGGAATGCATTCTTTCTGAAAGTATCAGGACGGCGCCAGGCAGCTCAGTGTTCGCAGACAGCTGTGGCGCGACGCAACTTAAGGAGGTTCTAGTGTCATCCGCGCCGAGGGGGAGGAGCCTGGCGCTGGCGAGGAGGGGACAGGATCCCCGGCACAAGGAAACGGCAACCCAAACCCGCTCCAGGACTTCACCCCCGCCCCGCCGCCCCGCGCCCCTCCTCCCGCCCCGCCGCTGACCGGAAAGGGGCGCCGCGGAGGGCGGCGCAGGCGGAGGGGCGGCGGGCACGGTGGGCGAGGCCGGCGGGGCCGGGGCCGGGGCGGAGGGGCGCGGGAGGGAGCTCGCGCTCTGGCCCTTTAAATATGGCCTGGGCTCCTGCCGATTCATTCTGGCCGGGGAGGCGACTCCGCCTAGGTGGAACCGTCCTGCCCCATTCATAAAGTTAATTTCCACCGAGGACTGCTCTTTTTCGGACTTTCAAACGGACACACTCATTATCGTTACTATTAGTCAGTTCGGGGAACTTGGGAGAGTTTATCAACTGGCAGTTATGTGCACGTGAAAGTGATCGGAAAAAATAAATGCTGCACGCCAAGGTTCAGCTCCGCGCCTCGGTCGGGTTTCCTAAAGCGCGGCGGCACCCGGCGCGGGGAGGGGTCCGCGCTACTTTTCTTCGTCCTCGTCGCCCTTCGCCCCCTCGGCCTTTAGTTTTCACAAGCCTCCTGCGAGAACGCCTCAGCCGCTGCGCTGTCCTCTGCAGCCCTAGTAATACCTGTAATCGATGTTGTGTGCTTCCACTTGGGCGAGCGAGGTTCTGGGAGACAGCGGGAGGGGAGCCGGAGCCCCACTTGCTCGCGCGCGCCCAAGGCGACCGCAGCGGGCAGGAGCAACTCGGGCTTCGCTCCAGACCCAAACTTCTCCTTTGCCCTGCCTGGTTCCCTCCTCATCTTGCCCCCGACGTTTCTCCCCTGCGGGCGGAGGGAGCCAGTGCGCTCTTCTGACCCTCACTCTCGCCTCCCGGGTGGGGCGCGGCGGCCCCCTCTGGGCTCCGGGCTCTGGGCCCGGCTCTGCCCAGCGCGCAGCCCCGGGCGGAGCGAGCGCGGCTCCGAGGCGCCCGCGGGAGGGCGGGGCTGCGTGGGGCGGGGCCAAGTGAGAGCCAATCAGCGGGCGGGGTTGAGGCCCTGCCTCGATGGGCCCGCCCCACGGGCTGCAACCTCTGCGGCCGCGTTCGGTCCTTTGAGCCACTGCATCCCCTAGCGGCGCTGAGGCTCCTGCAACCACCGGCCCGAAAGTGTGGCCTGGGCGGTAGGGTCAGGCGGGAAGAGAAAGACACCAGGTCCACCGCAGGGCAGAGTGTGCGAGGAGCGGATGTGCTTCTCCCTGAAGCTTTCCCACTTGAGCCTGCTGAGAGCTAGGTGTGCGGGGGTCACTGGAAAGGCATTATTTCCTCTCTTCACCCCTCTACCCATAAAATCCCTCCCATTCTCCGCACTGTACCCGGGAAGCCATCCCTACAAGTCAGTTCTGAAGGCGTCCTCGCCGGCGATGGAGAGTAAACGTGGATAGTCAGCTTCCACTTTGTTTGTGCAGAACGCCTTTTTAGAAACGCTGTCCTTGTAGAAAGATGGAGAGATGCATTTGGAAGAAGGGGTCCCTCCAGTCTTGGATTTGGAACTTCTGTGGGGTCCTCGCTTTTTAAAAATCCGATGCGTGTTTGAAGTCAGGATTGATCTTCTACACGTAGAACAGGAAGAAAATCCCTAAATTTAAAAATACGTTCTCCCTCCCGCTTTGCTCTTGCGCCTGGCCGGCCTCCGCACAGGGCGGCCAGTGGAGGAGCATCGATTTTCCTCTCCGACCACGCGTCTCTCCTGGGCCAGCCTCTCCTCCAGCTCACGGCGCTCTCAAAACCTTTTAATTATTTAGCTGCTGTCTAACATTCACCGGAAACCACTCCACAAACAAGGAGAGATGGCGAGCGAAGGAGCGCACGGTCTTTGCTAGGAGGCCTGGGGTGAAGCTTAAGGACCGGAGTTGCAAGAAAAATGAGAAGCGCTTCTTCACTCGTCCTTCAGGCTGCGGGAGCCAGCCAAGCCGACCCTAGCTCGCAGCTCCCCGAGAAACCGCAGCGTAGTGTTGCTGGTCCTGGGCACAGGGGCTGGGAAGCCCAGAGAGGGCAAAAGGGAACCAGCCTCCAGACAAAAAACAGCCACTGACGCCAGGACTTGAAAATGTTAACTTCTGAAGCTAGGACTGATGTTAAAAGACAAAAAGAAAAGCTTGGTGAGAGGAGGCCTTCCGCTGTAAGGGCGCCTACGTGGTACCTTGGTGGTGGCAGGGGCGGGGATTATTCGTTTTAATTCAATCACTCCAAGTGGGCCCGCAGTGGGGTGGGAAAGTGCACACGAGCACCCCTCCCTGGAAAAATAAAAGGTCTCACAGGCCCCTCTTGCGCCGGGGGTTCGGGGCAGACGCACAGGGCTGGGGGCCTGAGGCTGGAGGCCGGGTAGCGGAGCCAGCCGGTAGGGGGTATTTAACATGTAATTCCCAGCCGGTCCGCCCCTGTTCCCGGACTGACAGTGGGTAATTGGGAAAGAGGACGTTGCTCTTTTGATGGCCCGCGCCGGCCAGTCTCGCCGACGCCACACTGGGTTTGACGTCACGGCCCAGCCCCAGAGTCAGGAACAGAGAGGGGGGAGGGCGCGAGGGGAGAGGGACGTCCGGGAGGGAGGGCCGAGGTCGGCCGGGACCGCGGGGAAGGAAGGGGGAAGGGAGCGCGGCCCGGGCGGCTGCGACGCGTGGCCTGAGGCGGGAGCCGGGAGGGCGGCTGGGGTCTGGGCCCGGCCCGGCGCCGGCCTGACCCGCCTCGCCTGCAGATGCAGGCCGGGCTTCCTCCTCCCGGGCGGGCGGGCGGCGGGGGAGGGGCGGGGAGGGCTCCGGGCCGGGAGGGAGGGAAAGGTGGTCCTGACCCTCCGTGGCCAGAGCCCACTAAACTGATGCTGGCCTCCCGTGGAGACGCCTCTGCGCCCTCTCGCAGACCCGCTGCGCCCCCTCCCCAGGTCCCCGGGCCCCGGCAGGTCCAGCGAGACGCCCCCTCCCTGGAGCAGCGGGCGGAGCTCCGGGGGACCGAGGAGGCGACCGCGAAGGATGCTGCCGCCGCCGCCCTCGCCCTAGAGCCCGGCTCCCGTAGTGCGCGAGGCCTCCCTTCCTAGGGTAAGGCGCTGGCGAGGGCCTGGACGCCTGGGACCCCTGCCTCTTGGGGCCGAGCGAGGCGCGGCCGCCGCCCTCCCAAGAGCCGGGCTCGGGCGCGGAGCGTGGGACCGGGGGAGCCACCTTGGCCTGCCTGAAAGCCCAGGCCTCGAGGTGGCTGCTTTAGGCGTCAAGTTGAGCAGGGTATGTGTGCCCTCTTGGGGAAAGGGTAAGAAATGGTGCTGACTTTCCCTCCCCGCACGGGACAAGCTGGGACCCACTCACACACAACCAAACACAAGTCCAGGTGAGGTCCCTCCCACCGGCCCTCCCTGGGGCGCAGAGACCCCGTCCGGATAGAAGCGGGAAGCCCTTAGTCCCCGCACGAACGGAGTCCCAGGCGCAAGTAGGTGGAGCGGGCTCCGCAGCCTCAGCTCTCGCGTCGTGGACGCCAAAAGCGGAAATCCACGCGGCCAGCCTCACCCACCCGAACCTGGCGACGGGCGCGACCAGGCGAGCTCCGCGGGGCCGGCTGCGGGGAGAGGCCGCCCTGGGGCGCGAACGCCAACGATGCGGAGCCTGGGGTTGAAGTCCTAAAGTTACTAATCTGGCTCAGGGGTAGAGAGCGTGCCTCAGACCGCCCGGGGCGGCCATTTGAGCGTGTTTACTTAAGGACTTTGCAAGCCGAGCGCGCGCGAAATAGTCGGATTTCCAGCGAAGCAGCAAATATTTGCAAGCGGGAGAAAGAAGCGGAGCCGGACCGCGCCGCCGCGTCCCTCCCCCCGGAGCCGCGGCGCCGGCCTGGGCGGACCCAGCCGCGCTCTTAAGGCCTGAAATGAAGCCGGGAACCTGCGGGGCTGGGGGGCGGGGATGGCTCAGAGCAGCTCCAAAGGGCAGCCGGGGGAGCCAGACCCGCGGCCCCGGCGAGCCTCAGCTGGGGGAGAAGCCCCTTCCCACTCCAGCTCGATCAATCTTCCCTGGCTGCGATCGGTCAATAAAAATGGTGTGAAACGGTCGTGGTAGCAGAGTGTCTGGGGAGGAAGTGGAGGCCAGAGGTGTCGAGGCCGGCGCCGGCGCCCCTTATCAGCCGGGTGCGCGCGCCCGCGGTCTGCAAGCCTCGGACCGGGCCCAGATCCACGCGCGCTGCCGTGCGCAGCCAGGCTAGGCCTTTAATTGGGTGTCTCCATTTTAACAGGGTCCATTGTTAGAGCAATTAGCGAGAGACAATAAGCACCAAGAAGCGTTTAATTCGATACAGCGCCTGCTGCAGCCTCGCCCGGGCGCTTAGCAAGACTGGCCCCGGCTTCCCGGGAGGACTGGGGAGGCGCCCGTTGCTTTCCTCGCGCCTTTGTCTTAGGTGTGGGAGTTAAAAGGGACTAGAGCAGCGCGAGCCTGGCCACGGAGGGAGACTTGTCCCCGCCTCGAAAACCTCTGCCGGGCGCCCCTGACATCGTGGTGCCTTCTGGCAGAGAAGAGCGCCCTCGTCCCCGGGACCTGTTAGAGGAAGAAAAGTCGAGAGCATCGCGACGTGGAAACCAGTTTTCTTGCTCATTCTTTCCCTCCTTGGCCACCCGAACCAAGTCCGAATTTCCTTCCCAACAGGGAAGGAGGAGCAAAAGAGAGACCCTGGCTTGGAGCACGTACACACCTCCCTCTCCTCCCGAGTCTCACTACCCCTCCTCGCCTCGGCCCCCGGATTAAGTTACCGTGGCCGGGCAAGGGTTTTTACTGGTTAGGAGAACAGCACAGGTAAAGCTGTATAAACAGCTCTTCGGCTGCCGGGCGGGAGGGTTACGCCGGGGACACGGCCCAAGGCGCCACCGCCGGGCCAGGCTTCGCGCATGAACCGCGGGGGAGCCCTCTCCGGCGCGGCGCCCCGGCCCGCACAGGTTAAACGGTGTTATTTATCCCTGCAGCCCCCACCGTGCCCTTTTTCTCTCTCCCGCATGAACTGAAACGCAGGGCGCGAACCGCCGCGTGACGAGAGCCCTAGGATGGCTGAGGGCCCGGCTCAGCAAGGTGGACCCTTTTTAAATAAAACACAGCGAATAAGGAGGACTTTGGGGAAATGGAGGGAAAAGGGCACCCAAAACTCACTGTCAACGGGCGGATGCTGGAGGTGGGCGCGTCCAAGGGGGGGCCGTAGGAGCTCGCACGAAGAAAGCTACATGGACGCGCACCTCTCCCGGCTCCCACGCCCAACCGCCCGAGTTGGGGTCTTCCCTCCCGGGGGAATGAGCCACCACTTTGGCGGTGCAATGTGGTTTGATTTACTCTTTTATTTTTCTTTTTGCTTATTCATCTGTCACCGTTTAAAACTCGGAAGGCAACCCGCCCAGACCAGGAGGAGTGGAGAGCTCAGTAGAGAGTCAAAGAGAGAAGAGATGCGCTCGGAGATTACCCCTTCGCACTCCGCCCCAGCCCCAGCCGCAGCGGGGGTCCCCAGCTTCGAGGATGCTGGCCCCCCCCTCCGCCCCTACAGCCTTTTACCCGGATTGAGAAAACCCCTGATCGTAGGGAGATAAAAATTAGGTAGCCAAAAGGGGGAGATAGACCCGGAGCACACCGGGGATTTCTGCTTTCGGGTTTAACAATGCTCACGTGAAAGGGCGGGGAGGGGGCGGAGTTGGGTAGGACCGAGCTCCCCTGGAGGGTGGGTTGAAGGGAATTCGAGTCACCCCAGAGAAAGGCTGCACCTGCCTGCTCTACCTCCCCGCTGGTCTTGCAGGGCTGGGGAAACAGGCGGGAGGCTGAGAAGACCAGGAAGGGACGGAGGTGTCCCAGCGGGGCAGCTCCTGTCCCCCCCACACACACACACACACTTGCGCCTCTCTGATTCCTAGCCAGGCACTCTCTTGCAGGCTGGTCACACTGAGCACTGGAGCGCGCTGGGATCCGGACCTGGTGCCCAGGCCCTAGCATTTTTCAGGCCGCCCCCTCAGCCCCTTGCCAGCTGCCGCTCGACCTCCGAGGGAGTCGCCCACTACCTCTCCATCACTCCTTTCCAGGCCCGTCTAAGCCTGGGCCTCGCACGCTAGCTTTAGCCTCTAGCCTGAGCCACTCTCAGCACCTCAGACGGGAAAGGTGGGCTCTGTCTTGGGAGTGTTGTGCTTTTGCTCCTCTGGATCAGCCTGAGGAATGTGACTGTTGATGGACAATCGAGCTTGGAAGCCCAGAGTCAGGTGGGGATGCCCGCAGCAGCTGTCGGGAAGATGGGAAGAGGGCACTACTTCGCAGATCATGGAGGGGGCACAGGCAGACTTTTAAAAGCAAGAATCTTGCCAGTCTCTGGGTGTGCTGGAGGACATGCGGCAAAATCTGAGAATGCGTGCGGCTCAGAGGTGCAAAGTGGAAGCGTTCGAGCACACCCTTCACGTGGCCCTCCTTCAGCCTGCAAGGACATCTTCTACCCGTTGTCCCTCCAACCAGGGCCCCGGGCTCGCTGTCAGCTCCCCACCGCCTGCCACCTCCTGGATCTCCAGTAATTTGTTATATAAAATACAGCAGGAACCAGAAACATAAGCCCCTGTTTCACTAGCACCTGCAGAGCCTCCGCCTCGGACATCGGGGGACCTAGACAGGGTGGCCTGGCCTGGCAACAGTTCCCTTCGCGCATCTGCCTGTGCACCCTGCCAAGAGCACCCGAAGTCCCAGTGGGCCCAGCAGCCAAGCAGAAGAGGCCCATGGCTCCCCACCCCGGGGATGCTAAGCCTTTCTCTGGTTATCCCAGCCACTGAGAAAGACACGGAGATCAGAAGTATCTGGTCTGCCTGCAGAGACTAACCAGGAGAGAAAAAAACACCAAGAATGAGACCTCACCTTGAACCAGCCTAGAAATCTAGAAATCGTTAAAATAACCTGGCACTAGAGAACAGAGAATGTTTTCCACTTGGCCCCACAAATGTAGTCAGGATCCCTAATTCCCTGTCACCTTTTATAGTTTCAGAACACACCGTCAGAAGCAGCCTCGGCCCCTGGACTTGAATGAACCCAGCCTCTCTGGGTAGCTCCCAGCATCCCAACAGAAGGACTCTTCCAATGAGCCCCAGGGCCCCTCTCCCATACCTCTAGTGCACCCCTGCCTGGCCTCCTAACCCATAGATCTTCTGCAAGAAGGAAGAGTGAAAGGGAAACTCAGATCTCTCAGTGTCCAGGGTTTTAGCTGGGACAGAGCAGCCACAGTACCGCTGTCCTGGTGCTGCCAGAGGTAGCTTGGATGGAAAAGAAGGTGGGCAGTAGCCTGAGGCCACTAACCATACCCTCCCAGTCCAGCTGCCTTCTCAGGCCAGGAAGCTCGGGCCTCATGACGCAGCTGGCTTGAACCTGGGAATAACCCTTTTATTCCCGTCAGTAATCACAGCCCAAGCAAACTGGCTCCCACTTGGGTCTTGATCTGTCTGAAATGACACCACATCTGGACCCGAGTTCAAACTAACAGCAAACACTTCTATTATTCCACTGGCACCATGTAAGGGTGAGCCCCTTCCTCTCCAGGAGCAGTCCGGGCTGCACGCATCTCATTTACAGACACCTGAATGGGCCCAACCTGCCTGGCTGGGACTCCTGGCCCGCAGCCTGGCACCGGGATCAGCATACAAGCATCTCTTCCACGGCAGCCGCCAAAGGGGGGAAGGACCAGCAAAATGCTGCGGAGGTATCTGCCCCTTCACAGTTCCTCCTCTCCCACCTATACCCACAGGGTCCCGGTGAACGTGCATTGCTGTAGAGAGGAGGAAGGACCAGGAAATATGGGAATCAAACCCAGAAGGGGGAAGACATGCTGCAGGTAGACTCACTTCCACCCCTGCTCTGGACAGAATCGCCCTCACCATTTCCTCAGGCACCTGGTCCTGCCTAAGAGGAAGAGCATGCAAGTGACATTTAGCATTACCAGTCTATGGGAGGAACTACCTCCACTCAAGGTCTTGAAGGGCTGTGAGTCCAGCGTCCCAAGATGAAGTCCAAATCTTGTCCCCACTGTCCCTTCAGCTCCTCACAGGCTGGGTCAGTCTCTCTGGGAAGCTGTTGTTTTCTCACCCACCTCCAGTGCTTCTGTGAGCAAAGGTACCTCCGGACCACCATGTCCCCAGGGGCCAGATGCCTATACATCCGGGCTCCAACTTTATCTTACAGTGTACATCTGTTCCTTAATTATATGCAGAGACAATGAGGCTAAACACACACTCGTAAGCAAAGAAAATAAACATGAAATTGACACTTGATCACAGAAGCCACCTCTGGGAGAAAATGGGTTATTTTTCCCCCAGTCCTGTGCCCTCGCTGCCTGAGGAAATATGTGCCCAGCCCTTCCCAAACATTCCCACCGGCTCTGATCTTTCTGCTCAGTTTTTCTTTGCCTTCTCGGTTCCATTGGCTCTTTCCCCCAAACAAGGACATCCACACACTCACACGCCACACTCACCCAAGGTCACTGCAGAAAGCCGAACGTTTCTAGAACAATAAAGACTGGATCTAGTTCACTTTCTTCCAGAGGCAGCTGTCCCTTTGGAGGCAAGACCTCCCCCTAATTCTCTCCACGTGGAGCGGGAAAGGGCGTGCAGAGCGAAGGGAGAGATCTGTATCCACTGACCTGGGCAGCTCGCTCCTGAGGGCCAGCTGTTTCTTATTTTTACCCGCACTTGCCGCAGAGATCTGAAGGCAGAAATGACAGGCCGAGCTCCCCCGGTTGCTGCCGCCGAGTCCTCGCTGCTGGAACTGCTCACCGCATCTCAGGCGGGCTTCCAGCGAGAGGTAAAGCCTGGGTGCTGCGCATCTTTCCTCAGAGCCCCCTCCCCTCCGCCTTCCCCTGCTCCCTGTGGAGAGCGGAGCTCTTCCGGGTTGCGACGGGGAGAGGGAGGGAGAGACGAAGAAAGAGGGAGGGAATGGATTTCACCCCCTTTTGCAAACAAGCCACACATCAGGGGTGTGTGAAACTGAGAGTGTGGGGAGGGGGCAAGAAAGTCTGCCTGAAATGTGACCTGTCCCTGGCGCCAAGCAAGCCGGCCCACTGTCTTCTGGCACCGTTGGAATTAACACTATAAATGTCATCGGTGGTGTTCAGCGGGTGGTTACCATAGGTATAAACACATTCTTGGCCTTTTCCTCCCAGTTTTGGAATAAGTGGGGACCCAGTGGGAACAACTAGAAGAACAACCCCTGACAGTCGCCGGCAGTGGCAGCCAACACTGCCTTCTCAGCCCCACAGGGCTTTCTCCTGTACGCGGGTCCTCGCGCTTCCGTGTATGGGGGCACCTCCAAATCCTGTGGACTCCGCAGCAGAGCGAAGCCGCTGGCAAAGTGAGAAAGAGAAAGGGATGTTCCTAGGCTGGCCTGGCTGCCGCCCTCTGCCCTTCCCCGGTGGGAGCGGAGGTAGGGCAGTCCACCCACACAGGTCAGGGGGGCGCCCTACGGGTCCCAGTGCTTTGGAAGATGAATTCTAGGGGAAAAGCTACTTTCATGGAGAGCAACATAAAGGCATGGAAATCAAAAGCATCCAGTGATAAAATACCCTAAGGAACAGTTCCCTCTTTGGTTACCTAGGACTGGGGACACTGCATCCCCCCTCACCCCACCCTACCCCGGTGGCGAGGAGATCAAAATCATCCACGGAGAGAATCTGTCCTGAATAAATCTCGGCGAGGGTAAAATGAAACTCCATAAACATCGGGGTAGAAAGGTCAGGGTCCATTTGTTTTGACAGGTAGAGTTTTCTCTGCACAATATTTATATAATGAGAATATAGAAACTGACTTTAAAAATAAATCAGTCTTTGGGGAGAAATAAAACAAAATTCGTCCATGACTGGGCCAGAAAGTCAAGAATTTTCAGGTGCTCCAACCGGTTGGGTAGGAAGGAAGGAGCTGCCCGCAGCACAGGACGCACTGGGGGAGGACAGGACCCGGGCCTGGGCTGGAGGGTGGGGCGCGCGGGCTGCAGGCGGGGCCGGGCGGGAGGCTGCGCAGGGTCAGGGAGTGCAGAGATAACGCTGCTGGGATGGCGGGGTCCCCGGGGCGAGCCCGGGGCCGCGCCGGCAGGGGTGGGCAGGCGCCCTGCGAGGCCTCCCCGCCCCCGGTCGGAGCCGCCCGGCTCCAGCCCGTTAACACCAGAAGCTCTCTCCCGGGCACAGAGCGCCCGCCGGCCCCCACCGCTTCGCGCCGCGTGCGCGCCTCGTGGCGCGTGGCCGCCCCGAGCGGGGCGAGGAGAGCGAGTCCCGGCGTCCCGGCCGGGAGGAGAAGGGGCGCCCGCCCCTGGGAAGCCCCGAGCCCCGTGGTGCGGCCCGCGGCCCCTCCTCCGCTGCGGCCCCGTCCCTCCCGCCTGCCGCCACCAAGTGGCAGAGCCACGTTCTTCCGCGGTTTCGAGGACGCAGCGGAGAAGGCCGCTCTGCAGACAGCTCGCGCAACCTGTTGCCCTGACGCACCGGGGTGGGGGCGGCCGGCCCGGCGGGCGCGGGGGCCCGGCACCCGGGGGGGGGTGCCGGCCTCCGGACCCCTGCAGAGGTCCCAACACTGCTCGCCTCTCCCTGCGCAACCGGGACAGAGGCCCCGGGAAGGCGCACTGGCCACCCAGGTGGCGCCGGTCCTCTCCTCGCCCGTTTAGCGCTACCCCAGCTGAGGTCCCCAGGCCGGCGGGAGCTTTGCGTCCTCCCCCAGACTTCCCTTCTCCTGCTCCGCTCGGTCCCCCCAGAGCTCCCCTTCGCCTGGGCCGCACCTCGTTCCGTCCCCACCCCAAGTCCGCCTCTGAGCCTTTTCCCCTTGGGTCTGCGAAGGCCCGGTGTGAGACCCAAGTGGACTTCCTTCTCTGTCCACACCCTCCCAGACCGGTCACCCGGCCTGCCCGCGCCTCCCTCGGCCCGGTCCCCTCCGTCGGGCTTCCCTGCTCCAGGTTCTTTTCTGCTGATGCGGGGACTTCCTTGTCTGCAGATCTAAAGGGCTTCGAAGTGCGACAGGCATATCCCGGCTGCCCCAGTGCCCCGGTTCTGCCTGTAGTAAAGGAAGCCTTAACGGAAGGAAATTCGTCTGCCGCAGAGACTCAGGCTTAAGGAGAAAATCCGAATGAGTCCTTAAGAGTAGAACCGAGTTCCAGTGCAATGGTCAGAGGCCAGACTCGGCCAGCGGGGCCTGCCTGGCTCTGAGCAGGACTTAGGGGTGGGAATGCTACTGAGGCCAATTATTCTGGAAAGCAGGGGGAGCCTCAAGGCAGGGGGGAAGTGGGGCAAAGAAAGGAGAGAATTTATTCTGAGAAGCAAACAAAGTGAGGGGAAAGCTCCCAGGTGCTTAGTCACACCTTCTGGGCAGAAGGACCGAAGATTTATTCTGACCCACGGACATCAGCCTGGCGCACTGCAAAGATATTGCTTTAATGAAGCTATAAGTTGCTTAGTGAATTTTAACAGCTACCACTCTGGCTCACTGATTTGTGGTTGGAGCCTCCGTGTGTGTGTGTGTGTGTGTGTGTGTGTGTGTGTGTGTGTGTGTGTGTAAGTGCGGGTGAGAGAGGACTAGGAAAGTGACCTTCTCTTATCCATGGCCAGCTGTCTGTGTGGGGCACCCTAAGGATGTGGTGACCCGGTGGCTCACAGGTGGCCCTAATTCAACCTCTCTGAGGAAACAGGGCAGTTCCACTTCCAAGACTTTAGTGAATCTTTTCGTTGACTCTTGTGACCTGAGGATGCCAAGAGCACCAGCCCAAGGCATAAACACAGCTCCAGGCCAATCAGACAGGAACTGTGCTATTGGTCACTTCACCCCGCACTCCACACTCCCAAGCCCTGTTCCAGTCTCCCTGGTTCCGTTTTCCCTCTGTGCAGCACCTACTGCTGGCCTTTTAGTCTCTTAACACTGGGTAAGCGATTATCCTCAGAGAAGCAGCTGAGCCAGCTGCAAAGACGAATGGCTTCTGGGCCTGGGACAGAGCTTGGCTTTGAGGACTCTTCCTGGAGGAAAGTTGTCATCTTAATTGGCACCACCATACACTGCTGTGAGTCTCATGGTGCATTCAGCAAGTTTGCCAAGGCCACAAGCTAAGGCATTTGATTGGATTTTAAAATTAAGGGAAAGTCGCTTGCATGAGGAGGTACAAGGTGGATCAGTAAATGACTAACGGATAACAAAAACAGTGGGTGCAGATCTCTGCAACAGGAGATGCAAAGTTCACCTGTTGGACAAAGGAGGAGGCTGTGCAGGAAGAGATAATGGCTGGCAGAATCACCAATCTTCCTAAGAAGAGGTGGCCACTTACAGCGGGGATCCACATTCATGCTGTGTTTCTTTTTGGGGCAGCTGTAATATCTTTGTGTAAAATAAAATTTTCACAAAACACAGGAAATGTTTTTCACTCTGCCCATCACTCCCTTTTCAATTTTTTAGTAACGTTCCCATGTTTACTTCTCAGACTGACTCAGGCCTTTCAAGCGCACTCTTTGAGCAGACAGCACACTCAGTACTGGGCTGGGTTGAAAAGTTCTAATCTTTTAATTCCATTCACTGAGATTTATTTTATTATCAACATGTAAGAGGAGGGAGAATGTGGAAAGTCTTGAAGGAAGAATGGCATGGAACCCCGTTCTTTCATTTTTTTTCTTCCCTTATTTTAACAGAACATTTTTATGAAATCCAACTTCCAGGACTCTGACTTCCAGGATGTTTTTGGACTGAGGACTGTGGCCTGGCTCGGGGGCAGGTGCCTGGGGGGTGCAAGTAATATGGAACTACGGAGGTCGCACATGAAAGTTTCAAAAGCAACGATTGGAAATTTTAAAAAAATTCAGACCTATTCCACCCAGGCGCCCTAAATAAATAGCCCCGTTTGCAAATTCCTATCAATTATTACGTGATGGGAAAAAATCCTATCTGAAAATAAAGCACGTGGACGTGGAGAATTTTAATTAAATCTTACTGTGGATATAATAACATGGAAGTGATTTTTCATTCGGCGCTTGCCTGCTCACCAGTGTTTTATGGCGTTTTCTTGCCTCTGACTTTATTTTAAAATATTAGACGAGGTGGAGAATTATAAACGACTCTTCCCTTATCTGTGCTGCTCACATATCCAGGATCAGAGGAGCTGATTAAGAAAGAAGTCAGAGGCAACGTTGGATTCATAATGATTTGGAATAATGAATCCTTATCTCTGCTTTCCAGATTATCTGCCTTTCAGCTCCCAATGTTTTGTTACATGGGATAATTTATTGCATCTAATACATCACAATGAATCTGATGGTAGAAAGTGATGGCCAACGTTGTGAAAAGGGGGCCCTTATTTTTTATCCCGGGGCAATGAAACTGCTTTTTGCAGTTTTTAATTGGGAAAATATAAGGTAGATCTGATAAAAAAAAAAAAAAAGAGCTGGGTATAATCTTGCCTGCTCCTGCTTTACCATGCTGCTCTTTAATTAGTGTGTCAATTTCAGGCTGAAATTAACAAGATCGACCTGAAAGTAGCTCTTAGTTTTCTACCCAGGGCCAAGATCCTAATTTTTAACATGATTTATTTTTATGAAAAAGAAGATAATTAATCATAAACACTGACTAAAGCACTGGGCCAAGTTAAGATAAAACGCTATTTGCATCTTTATATAGAAAGATACCAATAATGTTAATTTTTCTGCGATTTCTGTCTGCTCACCATCTCTCTCACCTGCGCAGTTACAACTCCCATCTCCCCTCCAGTCGCATTCCCAGTGAACAAGAAGAATCAGTTTCAGGTTCCTCTGGATGCTCAGCCTTCCTAGCTCTGAATATGCACAGGTGAGTTTTGTAGAGAACGAGGGTGGGTGAGCTCTCCCAGCCCTCCTTTCCTCATCCTCATCAACTTCCTTCCGTTTAGGGTTAAACGGGACGCACGTAGCATTGAATGGCTAATTAGCCCCAATAATTGGCATTTTTGTTTCTTTTGTCTTTTGTCCTAATGCCAAAAGAACAAAGCCATCTAAACGCAACAGGCTTTCCTCGCCTTTCACAGGACAGATTTTAAAATCCTAGGCTAAACCAGCAGTCCCCTCCCAGAGTCTGACAGCACTAACAGTGTGGGGTTCGGGCTGTAGAGAGGCAGAAGTAGCTGATAATTCGCTCTGTAAGCTTTTTGTGCCTGTTGATTACTTTCTGGTTGCTTGGATTAAACAATCGTCGCAAATATGCAAACCAGCAAGAGCAAATTCATACATATTCGCTCTGCAATTGTTCCTCCTGACGTCAGATCATAATTTCTTAGTAATTGGATGGCTTGCACCCGGATACTGCTTGTCTGAACTTCTCCACATTTCTCTAAGTGGCAGTACATTTTTGTATAGGGAGGTAGGAAGAGGACTTGGCTGCTTTTAAAATGTATTTTCTGTTCACTGTGGTTTTCATCATCTTCCTTCTCCCCTCCACTTAAAAATCCAGTTCATTTCTGGAAATGTGAGGATCTGAACTTTGTTGCCTGGGATCGTAATTTCCCAGTTTTTGAGTAGACGAAACTGTCCCCGTGGGCAGATAAAGATGGAGGGAGTGGGGGGGTGCGGTCGGGGCGGAAACAGGGCCGAGGTTCTGCAGGGACATTTTTCCTTCTGCGTGGATCCAGGAAAAGGCCTTAGAGTGCCAGCCCCTTCCCTCCTTACGGCTCCCCCCTGCGGGTAACACCAAGGTTCCCACCTAGCTCCAGTTCAAGTTTCCATTTCTGATCCCGTCCCACGTTCTTGAGCAAAGACTTCTTTAAAAGCTTGAATTCTGATTACTAAGACGTACCAGGTGTTAGGTGGTGGTAGAGGGGGACATCTCATTTCCTGGGCTATTTCCCTTTTGTCCTTCCGTTCACTCTGGCCTTCTTACGGTGGACTTAGAACTTCTAGATCCAGTTCTGAACTCAATTCTGAAGCATTCCCCTCTTTTCCGTCCGCCCCTTCTCCTTCTCCCTTTTCCCTCCTCCCCTCTCTTCACGGCACATCACTCCAAGGATTTCGAGTATCAGTTATAAGTCATATTAATTTCTCGGCCCCGACCAGTGAAGGAAAGATGATCTGATAGCAGCGGGAGAACAGGGCTGCCCCAGATGAGACAGACCAGTGGGGCCCACTGGGCCGTTTCCCATGCCCAGATGAACATTCAATTTTCCGGCATTATCTCCACACTTAAACTCGCTTTCTCCATTTCTGTGCCAAGATAAATTTGCATAATATTTGCAGCTGTAATTAGCTGATGAGCATCTCCCAGACTCCCCCTTTTGTTTCTCGTGCATTTGGTCTTCCATTGATGCCACGTTTGATCTTTAATATCACAGGATTCCCGATAGACGATTGCATATCTTATCTCTCTGGCTCCAAAATCTTTCAAGAAGGAGGGAGGTAGGGAAGGCGGGGGGGTGTGTGTGTGGGAGAAACCGTGAGTAAGGAGAATGAAGGTTCTACTAATCAGAGTGGGAAAAGGTTACCCTGGAAGAAGGTGTCGGTAATGACAGAACGATAAGGTGAATGGGGAAGGAAGGTGGGGAGAGGCTGGTGCTGCCCCCCAGAGTGGGGGAGTCGGTAGTAGCCGCCTTACTGTGCAGAATGCCTGGAGCGGGGCTGAGGGGAGACCAGGCAAAGAGCTGGAGAGTGGGCGCGGTGTGGGGAGCGTGGGGCGCCGCCAGCCCCAGCCGTGGAACCTGGCCCCTTTCTGGAGGGGCGGTAATTTCTCCTCAGACCTCCCCATCCGTTTCCTTTAGCTGAAACTGGAACTTCTGAACCCGGGTGACTGACCCCTTATCGTCCCATCTGCCTGTCTCTTGTTCATAGGCAGCACAGCACTCCTGAATTACTAATATGCTACTGACACTTTTCATTCTCTCCAGCACCGCGTCTAAGAAATAGAAGACAAAAAAAGAACGAGGGAAAGAAAAAAATGATACAAGGGACTAAGACCCGGAGATGGCGAGTCAGGGGCAGAGGCATAATGTCACCTTCAGAAGTAGAGGAAACCAGAGCAGTTACCCCTGGCCTCATCCTGGTTCACTGTTATTTTTCTCCAAAATGGGAGTTTTCTGACTTGGTGGCTGAGTTAGCTGCAGGACAGAGGTGGATTGGAAGGGCCACCGGCTGGATTGGCATTTGTGGGAATCCGGAGGGAGGAGAGAGAGAAAGGAAAGGAAAGCGGGAGAAGGAGGAAAACAGAAGACAAGAAGGAGTCGACTTTCATGCCAATCACTGGAACAAATAGCTAACATTTAACGTTTACACCAGCGCTGGCGGCACCCTGGCGCTCGCGGACCCGGAGCTGGGCTACAGTGTCCCGAAAGCCTTTGGAGAGAGCGTGTCTCGGGCTATCAGGTTCTCCCCAGGCCCCCCTTCCGCGCGGCTTCGCTTTCAGGCTGGACTTGTCCAGGGTCTGCGTTACCGCTGCGGGCTCCTAAATGAGTGTCAGGGAGGCCAATATCAAATGGCGCCGGGTCACGGCGCTTCGGCTAAGCGCGGCCGCTCGGCGCGGCGGGCGGGGCGCAGGGGCGGCCCAGGCGCTCGCGTCTCCCGGTGCCGGCCGGGCAAAGTTTTAAAGGTCTTGGTTGGAGAGAAAAAAATTCAAACTTTTCTTCCCTTTTGAAAAACGACCAGTTTTCCCCACCAAAGCAGAGCAAAGCGGGGTCCGGCGCCGCCCGCAGCTCGCGGCTTTGCTAACTGCCCTCTCCGGCCTGGGTCCCCGTCTTCTAAGGGCACGAGGGGGGGCACGGGGTGCAGCCCCAGCCGGGCCGGGCCCCGGGCACCGGTGACACGGAGGGCCTGGCGGCAGACGCCGGCCGCCGGGAGAACGCGGACCCCCGGCCGGCCCGAGCGTCGCAGGCCACCCGGGGTCCCCTCCGCGCAGGTCCGGCGACCCCATGGCAACAGGCCCGCGGGGCGCGCCTCCTTCGGGGGCGGCCGGCTGGGGTTCCCTTCGGGGTCGCGGCGGGGCGGCGGGGAGGGGCCGGGCGCAGCGCGGGAGCCCGCCTCGGAGGACCCTGCCCGGCCCAGCCCGCGCCCCGCTTCCTCGGCCAGCGCGCGTCACGTGCGCCGGGGCCGCGTGCGTGCGTGCGTGCGTGTGCGTGCCCGGCGGGGCGGCGCTCGCGCTGGGACGGGTCGCCGCGCGGGAAACGGGGCGGCGTCGACGGCTGCTGCGGCCCCGGGCCGGCCCGCTCCGTCCGTCCGTCCGTCCGTCCGTCTGTCTGTCCGTCCGCCTGTCCCACACCCAGGCTCTGCGTGCGCCCGCGGCGAGGCCCGGAGGGACCCCGCGTCCAGGCCTGCGGGCTGCGGTGGGGCGCCTTGCTGCCCCAATCATCCCGTTTTTAGGGGAGCATCTCCCTTTCCTGCCCCTCGGTGTAATTTTCAGCGATGGTCGTGAGGAATAATCGTGATGACACATCCCGCCTTCTCTCTCATATTAAAAAAAAAAAAAAAACAGAAGAGAGAAACGCGCGCCGAAGTCCACCGCCGCGCGGGCTCCGCAGAAATTCTCCAGTAGAGCAGGGCAATTTCTCAGTTGATTTTGATTGACACACTGTCCCTGGGATCATGTGTTAATCCCTTCTTCACTCAAGCCTTTTCATAACTCATTTCTCTCCTGCTAGATGGGGACTCTGATGGTTACCGAGGCAACGATGATAGCACTAAGCTATTTCCCTCTCTGCGAGGAGACCATTATTCCGCATGCATAGGCCATTTGCAGCAGAGGTCGTCGCAAAGTCATCCACAACACAGCGCACGTTTATTAAACTTTTATTCTCCTTTTTCCCCAACACGGAAGCTAGTTTGCACTTGTAGCGGCGCTGTCCTGCGCCGCGTGGCTCACCGCTGCCCCGAGGACGCGGCGCCCCTCCTCCGAGGCCGCCCGGCCCTCGGGCTAGGAAGGGGAGCAGACTTCACGGCCGCGCGGGGAGCTCGGCCTTTGCCCCCTCCAAACTACAGGCCCCTAGGCCCACTCTCTGGACGCCCGCCCCGCCGCGGCCCCTACTGCCCCCCGCGGCCACGGCCCACGGCGCGCGGCTGGGGTTCCCCCCAGTCTGCTGCTGCACGGTTCCGCCCGGTCCTACTGCGGACCGGAGGATTCAGATTCGGTTCGCAAGGCTGGGGCTGGTGGGCGGGGCGTGTAGAGAGCGGCCCCTTCGAGGGTCCTCACAGGAGACTCACCTACCTTGAAGCAAACTCGACCCACCTGCAAGGTCCCCAAAATCGAAGGGCTGATGGAGGTCGCTGGTGGCCAGCACCTCAGTTTCCTCCTCAGAGTCCCCCGGTTGCTGCCATCTGCAATCTCGGCTCTCTCCCCACTTCCACACCTTGTCCCGCCCCCTCTCCTTCCTGGAAATTGAACCCAGGGCCACTGCACTGAGCTGCGTCTCCAACCCCCCTTTCGATATTTTGAGACAAAGTCTTGCTGCATTGCTAAATTTCTCAAGCTGCGCTGGGAGTTGTGACCTCCTGCCTCGGTTTACCAGAGTGCTGGGATTACATTATAGGCACGCGCCACCAGCCCAGCTTTTGGGTTATTTTGGAATGAAAGCAGTGGACTCCTGGGCGGGCAGCCTCTCACCCGTGGTGTCTTGGTCTGGTTGAGTCAGCATCCAGCCTCACTGCAGTGAGCACCACTGCCTTCCTGGCTGCCCTGCCCTTTTGCTCTCTGGGGACCAGAAGCATGTCCCCAGAGACCTCCCTCCAGGAAGGCTTGGTGGGTACTTGGGAGGCTGAGGCAGGGGGATCCCTGCGAGCTTTAGGCCAGTCTGGACTACATAGTGAGTTCAAGGCCAGCCTGCACTACAAAGCAAGACCCTGACTCAAGAAAAAAAGTTTAAAAAAGGACCCCTCTTCCAGGTCATCTTGATGTCACTGTCACAGGCCCAACATGCCAGGACCAGGCCAGGGAGCTGACTCCACATAGGGCAGTGCCCCTAACTAAGCAGGGCCAAAGCAGGCGGGGACCACATCCCCAGGTGACAGGTGGAAGGTGCCCCAAGGGCTGGGATCCTCTTCTCTGAGGCCAGGTCACCTGTGGGCCGACGCTTGGTAGGCGCCCTGCATTTCCCCCAGGGGACGCTGCTTGCCACGCAGGTATGTTTTGTCCCCTTAGGGAGCTCCCACCCAGGACAGTGGGCCAGAGGGGTTCAGGAAGAAGCAAAGGAGGGGACTGTTGCCCTGGGAGCCCCCTAAGGACGCTTTATTGGGGATACCTGGAATCAAACTCGGGACCTCGGCTTGCCAGGCAGTTGCTGCGCTGAGCTGTGTCCCACGGAAGCTTGCGGGCTTTGCGGCTCTCTCTCTCCGCTGCAGCCTTTCTCAGGGATGAAATCTAGAAATCACCCAGCAGCCAGCCTCGCCTTGGGGTGCTTGGGGTGCTGGCGGCTAGAGCACCCAGGGCAGGGGCAAGGGCAGGGGCAGGGGCAGGGCAGGGACCAGGCAAGGAGATGAGCCAGGTAAGTGGCACGTGGGCAGCTAGCCCGCCTTGTGGAAAGGAAACGTGTTCCTTGAAGGCCGCAAGCTGGGCAGAGGCTGCAGAGACTTCCTGTCTGGGCCCATCCCACTGAGGAGGCCAGAAGGTCAAAGCAGTGTCCAGGTCCTGAGTGCTGAGCAGACTGCAGACTGCAAGACCTGGCAACCATGTGAGTGAGTGGTCCCGGAGCAAGGCTGCTGTTCTGGAGGGAGGCTGGGCCACGTGCTGGCACCCAGGGGGTAGGTGGGAGCAGGGTGCTCTGTGTCAGGGCCCATCTAGGGGTGCCCCGTTCTAAGGCGCCCACGCCGCCGCACACTCTGTCACCAAACAGATGGAAATTCTGTTAGAAGACAAAGGCTGTCCAAATTCCTGGAAGCATAGGCCCTGGAGCTAAAGAGAGTAAGGATATTATTACACAATAACAGTAATCCAGTCTCTTGTAAAGTAAATGGGGTACAAGCGTTATCGCACTGAAGACATAGAGCACCCTCTAAGACAGGCTGATCCCTTTTTGTAGATGACGCGTGTGTCTGTGACAGCCCCTCTCGCCCTCCACACCGCTCCTTGCCCTTCCCTCTCTCCTTCCGACACAGCTGGGCATCCACCGAGGCAGGCAGCGGAGCTCGGAGCACTCAGATCTGACCAGTCATCCTGTTCCCTACTGACTGGTGTCCTGCTGAGCTTTCTCTGTCCTCAGGCTGCCCACAGGGAGAGCTGGAGAAAGACAAGCAAACGGATCCTTCCTGATGCAGTAACGATGGAAAGCATGGCCTGAGCCCACCTTGGGGGGGGAGGCCTCTCATCCCAGTCCTGTGGGAGGCTGAGGCAGGAGAATCACAAGTTGGAGGCCAGGCCGGGCAACTTAGCAATTTTGTGAAGACCCGATCTCAAAAAAAATTTATTTTTTAAAAGTTTTACTTATGTTTTTGGAGAAGGGCCGAGGATGCAATGCAGTACAAAGAGTGTTTGTTCAAATCATCCTCAGTACAAAGAAGGAAGGAAGGAAGGAAGGAAGGAAGGAAGGAAGGAAGGAAGGAAGGAAGGAGAGAGAAGGCCAGGCTGAAGGAAGGAAGGAAGGCCCCTGATGGCATGTGGCTGTGGGGTGGGAATGCCAAGGCATGCCTGGGCATCTTCTGCCAGGAAGGGCAGCTAGGTCTGGCTCTTGGGCGAGGACGCCCCAGGGCTTACAGAGCAGAGGAGAAGCTGGCACCTCACAGAAGGGCAAAGGCAGGCTGGGTGGCACAAGCCTGAGAAGGTCCCTGTGCCCAGAGTGACAGAGGTGGCTCCTGGCCACGGGGAAGCATCTCATGGGTCACGCTAAGAAGTGGTGTTGGCCTTGGGAACCCAGGGTTGGCTTCACATACAGGAGCACAGGCACGCTGAGCCAGGAGGTCACACAGTCGCCCTTCTGGCGCCGGCTTCCCCTGCCCCCTTGGGCATCCCCGAAGGGCGATGTCTGCCTCGCTGCTTCCAAGTTCATCAGATAAGTGCGTGGTAGGTCACTTGGCGCTCAGGGCCAGAACGGGCATCTCCTCTCCGAGTGTCTTTCGTGCGGTGGGCAGCGCCAGGGAGCAGCTCTGTGCCTTGGCCTGGTCGCCAAGCCATCATTTTGCAGGGGCAGCTTAGTTACTGGTACAGAGCTGAATGAAGGCCCAGAAGGTAAGCGGGGACGCTCCCCAGGGAGCCGCACCGGGATGGGATGAGTGTCCACCAGGGAGGGAGAAGGAGGCGGGGCCCCAGTGGAGATATGGCAGGTAGCTCCCGCTCCCCACGAATTGATGGGCTCCCTGTACATCATCCCGATAAAGGGCCACTGGGCATGAACGATGCTGCTTACAACATCCTGATAGGGCTTTGTTAACAAGAAGATAACGGAAAAGCAAGATATGCTTGTTTCCCTGCCTATAGATAAACCCAATAGGTCTTTGTTAACTTTCCATGACTGATGGCGCCCACTAGCGGTGATAAATAATCCTGGAACAGGGAACTTTATTTAAAGGCTAGAGATGGCGCCTACATTTTTTGTTCTTCTGAAAGGGGAAGAAGGATTTGCTGCATGTGACGGAGCATATGTCACCGTATAACTTCACCAAGACGCTTTGCAGCTGTTGACTCAACCTCTGAACCAGGCGGGCGCCCAGCGATTTTTGGAGAGGGCAGTGTTCCCATGGCGTAGAAATCCAGCCTTCCTGCTGATTTCACAAACAAGTCTTCCAAGGTTAGCAGATCCTTGATAAACGAATGCACATGATTTGGTAGCAGCTAGACACAGGTGAATATACTCCTTTTTCCTCCTTTTTCTTTCTTGCATCTCTGAGGATCAAACCCAAGGCTTTATAGAAGGTAGGCAAGTGCTCTTCCACTGAGCCCAGTATCTGCTTTCTAATACAAGGGCTGACCAAAAAAATCTGATGGTGTTTAAATTTTTTGGTTTTTTATTTTGAGATAGGGTCTCACTATGGAGTGCAGGCTGGCTTTGAACTCACATATGTAGCCCAACCTGGCCTTGAGCTCATAGCGATCCTTCTGCCTTGGCTTCTCCAGTGCTGGGATTGCAGGTATGCACCACTACCACCAGCGTGTTTGCATTGTTAAACAGTAAAAGACACATTGCTATTGCACATCCTGAAGATCCTCCCCCTCACTTTGAACACACTGATCCCGTGCTTCTTGCTCCTATCCGAAGCACTTCTGGAACTCTTCTTTCATGAATGTCTTCATGATAAAATAGGGTTGAACGCTGCTGCCAAGCGCCGTGCAGTGGAAAGGCAGGCTCACAAAACACCACAGTGTGAAGTCCTCACCGACCTTATCCACCAGATCTGGCACTGTGAGACTTCCAGCTCTTCCCCCAAATCAAAATGACCATGAAAGATAAATGTTTTGAACCCGTTCAGGGCATCAAGCCAGCCAAGACAGCACAACTGAAGACACTCCTGAAAGAAGACCTCCAGAACTGCTTCAGAAAGTGGCAAAGACAATAGGATAAATGTGTTCAGTACGAAAGGGGGGTGTTTTGAAGAGGCTTAATGGCAACGTGTCTTTTGCTATAATAAATGTTAAAAGATTTAGTCACTATATATTCTGATCATACCTCATACTGTGCTTGCAAGCCACATGGTAGCCAGAAAAGTTTGTCTGTGCAACATCTTACAAGTTGCAAAGTCTTATGCCAATCAGAATGCTGGATAAGGGTTTATTTTTAAAAGCTGAGGAATTAAGATTGTTGTTTTCAACTCTTGAAATGTGGTCTTGCCTCGGACGCACCTTGTTCCTTTAAAGACACAGAGCTTCAGATAAAGATATTCCTAGGACCCAGCCCTTACTACACATTCTGTCCAGCTGTTTTTTATAAAGCAGTTATAAAGACAAAACTTTTCTGCTGTTGGGAAAAAAAAGTATTATCACGCTGTTATCTTTAATGCCATCTTTTAAAAGAAGGCAATCGTTTTTTACTAAAAACATCATTTGAATTTTATCTTTGCTAAAAAGCTTGGGAGAGAGGGAAAGAGGAAGAGAGCGAGGGGTTGGACCTGACCTTATAATCTTCCCTAACTTGCAGACTAATCAATTTTGATGGAAAAAATGATATTGGACCCCGAAGTTAACCAGATTCCCCTTCAGTAAACGGAGGTCCTGGGTGAAATGATGTTTGAGTTACTGAAAAGAATATTAAAAAGAATTAATTCCTAATGTAGAAAAATTACTATTTGGAAAAGCTGCAGGTTATGTGTGTTCTAGAGTGCAAGAAAAGTAAGGAAGACTTGTGTGGGGTTTTCTTTAATGTGTCACTAATAAGAAAGAGCTATTGTAATTCAGTTTCCTTTTTAGTTCTCACAGAAAACTCCTGTTGGATTCACTATATGGGGCAGCTGAGTCCTGGAGGCATCAGATTTGACTTCCTAGACTCCCTGGAACCACGAGTTCACATCCCAAAGGGCTTGGGCCCAACCCTGCTCCTTCCTAGGCAATAAAAAGCATGGAAACCAGGTTATCTCTGTGGCCAACTTTCAGGAAAGACCTTGAAAACAGAGAAGGGGTGGGCCTTCCAGACCACGCGGTGCTTCCCAGAACAGTGGGGGTTTGCTGCAGGGGTGGCTGGAGCTTGCTGGGGCCAGCCGGCAACTGAACGCCACACCGATCCCTGGAGGTGTGTCCACTCGGGCTCTTCATAGAAGGCCATTTCAAAGCCCGCAACATACCGCGGAGGGGTCGGCTCCATTTACCCTGGTAAGGCCGTTGGTGGCTCCGTCAGATTAGGTGCGAGAGGGCTGGGGAATTGGGAATGCTCACCCTCGCGCTCAGTGCTCCGCGGCGCCTCTATGGTGCCCTCCTATCTCAGCACTCTGCATTTTGTATTCCTGATTAGTGGGTTGGCGTAGCTACAGCACGATTAATGTTTCATTTGGGGTGTTTTTTCTTCCTTTTTTCTTTTTGGCTCGAAGAGCAAGTGCCCTCACCTGAGCCTCAACAGTCAATTACTGAAATTCTAGCACATTTATTCTTTTTTAAACCATACCCATGAAGCCCACGGTTTCCGCCTGCTTCTGCACATACCGTCTGTCTAATTTGGACAATACTCCATTTACTGGGAAAGATGGGCTCTTCTCATGAAAAAATAAAGAAAGCAAAGCCCAGCACAGCAGTCACACAGAGCCAGGGAGGACAAGCAAAGGTCTGTGCCGTGGTATGTCTTAGTGACATGGCCTGTCCTCAGACTTGAGTAATGACCGACGGACCAGACAGACGGTCGCCCGGGCTTTTCCTTACCTTTGCTCCACACCTTTTATTTTTCTTCTGATGCTGGAGCACTAATCAAACATGATTACCAACTGCATGAAGAATACCAGTGCTCGCTTCAGCAGCACATCTACTAAAATTAAATAAAAAACATCAGCTTGCAAACTGTCACCAGCCACACTCTTGTTCCCAGGGCTTTACACATATTCAAAATTACAGTCTTCAGTGTGATTTTTGCATCTAAACCACATAATTGCAAAAATCATGAGTGTCTAAGAATATGAAGTGTTCTGAGCTCCATGGGTAGCAGCACCCTCTATTTGTACACGAACGTCCTTTATAGGAATGTGTGCACACAAACCCCGCAGTCCTTCCCAAAGACAGAGCGGAGGCCTCAGGTGTCAGCATGAACCTACTGCTCTGCAAAGAAACTGAATGAGTGGTCCCGGCCTACATACAGGTTCTGAATTCAGCCAGGGCTCTGCTGTGGTGAAGGACTGGATTGTCTGACTAGGAACTGGAACTCCAGCCCGTTTGTTTTGGTAGCCTGGTCATTTGAAATGCTCAGGCAGGATTTAGTATTTCTGTAACCTATAAACAGACTCTCTCTGCTGTCTCTAGTAATTTGAGACAAAGTTTAGTGACAGTCATTTGTACAGAAAAAACATGGGATGAATAAGTGGCCCTCCAAGAAGCAGAGAAGATGCTGCGCAGGCTCGGGTGGGCTGGGGACGTAGCGTCATGGCAGAGCACTTGCCCAGCATGCACCGGGATGTAGATTTGACCCCCAGCACTGCCAAAAAGAACAGGAAAACAGGAAGGGGCACTTAGATTTCCTCCTTGGCACTAGAAACTCCCGGGAAGAGCTCTCCTGTCCCTAGGTTCAGTGTATGTGTGCGCACAAGCTTTCAGTGGCTGTAGAAACATGGTTGACTTGAAATGTGGCAGCTGATACTGCACCTGGGTGTGGACTCCGGGAAACATACGTTAGGAAACATCCACCTCTTTCCGTCCACCTGCCTTCTTCCATACAAATGTCCCTATGCTGTTTTGCACAGCCTCCTGCAATTAAAGGGCTGCCGGAAAGGCGGTGGTTGTCACACACACACACACACACACACACACACACACACACACACAGCCCTCGGCCGCCTTTCTGCACATGAGGAAATTTTACATCGTCCCTGCCCTGTATTCTTTTTTTTTTTTTTTTTTTGTCTTTTTGAGACAGGGTCTTGCTTTTCGTTTAAGGCTGGCCTTGAGCTCACTTTGTAGCTCAGGCTGGTCTTGAACTCGCGACACTCCTCCTGCCTCAGCCTCCCAAGTGCTGGTATTACAGGTGTGAGCCACCATGCCTGGCATTTTTTCTTTCTTTTTTTTTTCTGTGGTACTGGGGATTGAACTCAGGACCTTGCGCTTGCCAGGCAGGCATTTATTCCACTGAGTTATCTCCCCAGCACCCTGCCCCTTTACTCTTGCAAGAGGCAGCCAGCTGGACAGGCCCAGCTTATCCACCGCCCTTTTGAATCCTGTGAACCTCTGCATCCCCTTCATTTCCATTTTCTTTTCTTTTCTCTTCTTTTCCTACTTTAAGCCTATTCTTTACATTAATTTAGCCAACATTTTAAGTGTATTTGGGTTAAGTAGTTTGTGGACATTTCATTCAGAATTGTTTCAGCATGGGCATCCATCCAGGCTCTCCCAGGAGAGCATTAATTAACACGGTAACAGGCGCAGGCGTCAGATCTTGTAAGCAGAAAGTATGTATTTAACTGTTCCTATCTTACACACAGCACATTAGAGCTACAAGAACATAAAGATCCTCCGTGACCTTTTTGTTTCCAAACGCAAGTGCGGAGGCTGTGGGTCAGGTCATGGAGCTGACCGCTTTGTTCCATTTCTCACCCCGGCACCTTCCTGGCCGAGGGGAGGTTAGAAGGAGGACAGCGAAGTGAGGGTGCACGCCGACTTTGGGGGTGCTCTAGAGCAGCATTGCAGTTAGCGCCCAGCTCCCCGTGGCCATTGACATTTAAATTAGCTAAAATTAAATGAATTACAGTCCAGTTTCTAAATTGCAGTAGTTGCTTTTCTGGTGTTCTATGGCAGTCACGTGTGGCAGTGGCTACTGTGCCGCCCAGTGCAGAAGTTGAAGTTTTCTGTGCCTGAGAAAGTTCTACTGAAGGGACCAGGATTGAGAGCCGTGATTAAGGAACCCCCACAGGGGTGCATGGAACAGGCTCCAAATCCGTAGAGGGGTGGCGTATGTACATTAATGCACCCTACAACTGGAATATACTTAGAAAGCTTTGAGAAATCTGTACTGATTTTAAGTGTCAGTTAGGTTCTTAGTCTGTCTGACACATGGTCTATGCTGGGGCCTGAGACTAAGAGTGAAGGTACCCAGTGGGTATGGTGGTGTGTGTCTATAATCCTAGCACTCTGGGAGGCTGAGGCAGGAAGACAACAAATTTGAGTGCAGCCTGAGCAACTTACTGACTTAGTGAGATCCTGTCTCAAAAAAAATTAAATAATAAATAAACCGTGAGGGATGTAGCTCAGCACAAAGGCGCTGGGCTCCATCCTCAGTACTGCTGGGGGCAAAGAAATGGAAGTGCCACCTGGATCTGTTGGATGTGGGGAAGCCTACCGGAGCATTTTCTCAGCAACTCACTCTTCCATCCAATGGTCTGAGGTTGCCAAGTGCAAGGGCTAAAACATACCAATGGCAGATGAATGCGCACAGACTGGCTGCGTGGTAGCACTGGCTTCCGGCCTGCTGGTGCAGATCTGCTGCCACTCCCCCACCTCCCCCTGACTCTCCACAGAGATGTGCACCGTGTAGGTGTGCAAAGCTGAGCTGGATCCGCCCCTCAGGAGAAGTGTGTTCGGAGCTTGTCTCGCCTGGCCTTCTATGTCAAACAATCAGATCAAATTTATGTTCTGGTAAAACATCCACATGCTTGGTAGGTAAGTACCTTGCTAGCTAGATTCTTCAGCATTCAGCAGGACACATGAACACACCTTGAAAGGTGCACACGGAAACCAGAGGCACAGACACAATGCATAAAGATCATCAAAACCATTGTGTGTGGCTTGGGTGTGGCTCAGCAGCACACGCTCACGTAGCCTACAGGAGAACCTGGGTTCCTGCCCCAGCACCACAGAAATGAAACACAAAGCTGGGCCTGCCGTGCACATCTTAATAAGGGCCTTGGTCTGGCCAAATCAATTGTTTCTAAAAAGTACTAACAATGTCCCAGCAGAGCATTTCTTTCATTGTCTTTCGAGCATTATCTGACTGGCATGCCTGTGACCTGGGAGGGAGGGACGCCCAGTCGGAGCACTTTGAAGTTCACATGTCTGCACCTCTGTGTTCTCTCCCAGACACACAAAACCCAGCCCTCCTGACAGCCGGTTTCCTCTGGGAGGAAACTGAGTGTTTCAGGAGGCTGCCTTCTTGGGGCTGCAGTTGGTAACACTAAGCCCGCAAAATTTTTTTTTTTTTTTTGATTTTTTGAGACAGGGTCTCATTATGCAGTTCAGGCTCGCCTTCAACTCCCTATGTAGCACAGGCTGGCCTTGAACTCACAGCAATGCTTCTGCCTCAGCCTCCTGAGTGCTGGGATTACAGGCATGTGCCACCACACCCAGCTCTAAACCTGCAAAATTAAAACATGAATTTCTCTGGGAGTCTGAGGCAGGAGAATCACAAGTTCAAGCCCAGCCTGGACATCTTAATATCTTAGCAACACCCTGTCTCAAAATAAAAAAGAGAGAAAGGGCTGAGACTGCACTCAGTGCGAAGGCCCAGTAGTGGGAAGGGGGTGCATCCTCCCTAATGTTTTAAACAAGCAAACAAATGACCTCCAAGGGCCTTTAGTAATGTCTGTTCATCTTATTCCCTCGGTGAGTTTGCTTTATTCCTTGAGCAAAAGCTCTGTCCCCAGGCAGTTAGCATGACTGCATGTACAATAGTGTCTTTTAACCAGCAACCCATCTATTGCAATACATGTCTTTCTCTAGCAAGATCTATTTTTCTGTTTTTAGTTATCAGATCCAATAATTATTCCTGGGCAGGTTATAATTTTGTAAACCTTTTAAAAAATGAAGTGTTTTATTTTGTTTTTAGTGTTGCATCATGGCTTGAATCCAGTGCCTTCACAGAGCACACTGATCATATGGGCTGCCACTGAGCCCTGAGATTTCTCCCCTCTCTTCCCCTCCCCTCCCTTCTTCTCCCCTCTGGTCCCCTCCCTCCCTCTATTCCCTCCCTTCCCCTCTTTTCTCCCCTCCCCCCCTTTGGTTCTCTGCCTCCTTCACCTCATTTCCTCTTTCCCCTCCTCCTTTTCCTCCTCTCTTTCTTCCCCTTTTTCTCTCAATGCCTTCCTTCCCCTGCCCTTTCTCTACCTCCTCTCTCTGGCTCAGGTTGGTACTCACAAACCTCCTGCTTCAGCCTCCCCAGTGTTGGGATTACAGTCATGCACCACCACGCCTGGACTGTTGTCTCTTTTTGAACTTTTAAAGGAAATCTGCATATTTTCATGTCGGTTTTTTTTCTGTCTCCTTAGTCTCCACTTAGAGCCAACACCGGTCAAACCACAGTCAGAGACAATCATGTCCGTGACTTCCGGTTTGCACCCAGTTTCAAGCTGCGCACCCCTCTCCGAGCTATGCATGTTACAGTGAAGTTCTCAGGCACACGAGGGGCAATTGCGACCATGTGTGTCCAGAGAGAGGACTCGTGAACATAGGTTTGAGACTGTGCGGATTGGCTGAACGCGGGACATTCCCAGCCTCACCAACGCACACCATGCAAGCGCAGTGCCATTGAGCAGTGTCCCGGGTTCTAGATATTCATTGCTGTCAGTGTTGGAAACAGCCAAGTCAAAACTAACTGGCTGAAGAAAAGCCGAGGAGTTGCATGACTCTAAAGCCAATTACAAAGAATCTACAAGCTAGCAAGCTGGCTGTGGTGGCGCACGCCTGTGATCCCAGCACTCCAGAGGCTGTGGCAGGAGGCTCGTTGGGAGTTTGAGGGCAGCCTGGGCTACAAAGCGAGCTCAAGGTCAACCTGAATTGCAGAGCAAGACCCTGTCTCAGAAAGACAACAAAACAAAATAAAGGCTACCAAAAGCCGGGCGGGTAGCACATGCCTGTAATTCTAGCACTTGGAAGGCTGAGGTAGGATGATTGTGCTTTCAAGGCCAGCCTGGGCTACAATAGGGAGTTCAAGCCAGCCTGAATTACACAGCAAGATCCTGTCACAAACAAACAAACAGTAGCAAAATGTTTAATCGTGCTCTCAAATAGTGTAAGAAATAATCAGAACATAACCTGATACTGTTGGACAATTTGAATTTCCTCTGCTAAGTATTTCCAAAGCTCTAGGTGAGTTTCTTAGAAGAAACACTTTCTTCAAACCATTTCAATTGGCAATGGTTAACTCACCAAGGACAGTAACTGCCATTTTTCAGCAGCCAGTCTAAGTGTTTCTTTTTTCAAAAACAAGACCAAACAAACAAAAAGACTTCAAAAGGTGAACAAAATGGTGACTAGTTTCCAAAGATGTACAGTAGGAAACTGCTGCTTAGGGTCCAGAACCTAAAATAAAGCTTCTGAGTTGGATGCAACGGGCATGTACTTACAATCTCAGCCACTCGGGAGGCTGAGGCCAGCTCCAGTGAGACCCTGATGGATTCTCTTTCTCAAAACCAAACAGCTCTGTCCTGAAAGCCCCACACATTTACATTTGTAGAACATACATTTAGGTCTATGTGCTTTTTCACGTAAACTTTGCTCCTAGGTCCTACCACAGTTAATGGAAACATTTATTTGTTGCACATGCAAGCATTTCCAAGTATAAAGCTACATGAACATTAAAATCCAGTTGCAGTCTAAACCGGACAGAAAGATTGGGTATAGAAAGATGGGCAAGCATGGTGGCACATACTTGTAATCCCAGCAGTCTGGGAGGCTGAGGCAGGAAGACTGCAAACTGAAGCCCATCCTGGGCAATTTAACAAGACTCTGTCTCAACATTTAAACAGATTAAAAAAGAAAAGGGTGGGGAAATGTCACTCAGCACAGAGGTCTTGAGTTCGATCCCCAGCACCACAAGAAAAGACAAAAAACAGGCAAGTACTGGCCATACTTAGAATCTAATGCAATGAGTTTCGGTACACAAGAGTTCTGCAGGTGCAGCTGCAAGGCCACGGGCAAGTGAAGAGACTAAGACCACACCCTGGAAAATTAACTCTGTTGCATTTCCACCAAACGCATGCAGCAAATATGGATTCAAGGAATGAAAATGTTTAACCCAGTTCTCATACAAACTAAAAGCTTTGTTGCCCAGGATGAAGAAGTGACCAGTCGTTGTTTTAATAACTCAAGAGTGTACTAAATGTTAACTTATTAATGATAAGTTGGCTGGCGGTGGAACTCAGAGCCCCGCCCACGCTGAACACATGTGGGAGGATGGAGCTCCACCCTCGGCCAAAATACTTCATTGAAATGCAGTGACACACTGCTCAGCTGTCCATTGAACTATCTAATTTCAGTGTCCTCTGCTGGCCTGCACACATGGCTGAATAGTTACTTTAGACTTTTTAGGCTACAACTAATGCAAGACTCTCAAAAGAAATCGTTTTCTAACAGAAATGCCTGATAGTGTTGTGGACATTATGCAGTGCATTATCTATTCAGTCTTCAGTCAAGGTAACTCATCTACTTTTCAGACTTGAACTTCTAAAGAAAACTGCTATGATCTGGAGAGATTGGCCATAAAACTATTTGTATTGAAAACTTAGCCAGTGTGTCTTCAGTGAACTTCATTCATTAGCATTCTCAGTGGGCAGGTTTCCCTATCTCCGTGTTCACTTTATACTTTAATTTGGTTAGTAGGTCTTTGTTTAACTGTCCTATTGAAAGGAGAACAAAGGCGGTTTGGGTGACACAGAGGAGTAAGGCACTATATTTTATCTCTTAAAAAAGCCCAGTGAAGTCAGAATACTCCTGATACCGATTTTCCTCAGGACGTTTTGAACCACAAACCGGCCAGAGGATAAGGGTCCCCGCTGTACTTCACAGCGGACACCTTCTGGAGAGAAGCACCTTGTTGGCCACAGAAATTATGTTTTGCCAGCTACCTCTGGCCCTGAAGGCCGATTACCGCACTGGAGGAGCTGTTTCCTGGGCGTGTGTTTCTTACGTACCATCCCTTCCAGTAACGTGCTGGCCAGGAGTGCTTTTTCTGACTCCTTTTCTCTATAAACCTCCGGTGCTATTCAAGTGATAGTGCCAGGTGAATGAAAACAGGACAGGATTTTACTTACAACTGGAAAACTTCTCTCCAAAGGGAAATACTTTTCATTCCTTTGCATCTAATTCTGTTACAGAAGATCCTCACATTCTTCCTGCTAGTGATTTCTTTCCCCCTCAAAAAGTCAGGCTCATCTGTCCTTACAGTTTGGGCTCCCTACAGCTGTCTCAGATACAGGCCCGTGCTTTTCCTGTTTTGACTTCACTTAAGGCAAGCACGCTAATCTCCATGGTCTTATAACACCTGCCTATTTATATGGGGCTCCTTTTCTAGAGGACTATGACTAACTTTTTAACTATGCTTTGTAACACAGATGTTTTATTTTCTAATCCACATTTCTTTTTGTAGTTTTTTGAATGTGTCTGGTTGGTGTCGCAGACAGACAGCCATCCAGTAGAGAGGGAGGCCACCAGTTCGTTTCCCACAGGCCACTGAGCAGTCATAGGATGGTGACAACTGTGGGTCTCTGGTGACCTGGACTAGATTCGACTCACTGCCCTAGAGGTGAAAGGCTCTGTATTCCATTACTAATCCCTTGAGCCATCCAGGCCCCTGAAAATGATTCTTTGGTTTTATCATTGCAAAGACCATTTATAAAGTCACGAACTGGATTTAGGAAAGCAAGCATGAAATAGCGAGGGGCAACAAGCTGATTGAAACCCCTTCGATGCAGCTGAAGCCTCTCGGTAGGACTGGGGAAGGCGTAGCTAGGCACCGCCATTATTCCAGTAGCGTGACCTGCTCACTTACATGCGGGACCCTGGACCCACTGACCATGCCTCAAGGAACTAAACCCTAAAGAAAGAAAATGGAAAAGCAAACTACGAAACAGCCAATAATCTTTATTTGTCCTTCCTCCACCCTTGTCCCTTTCCAGAAAAGCACTAATGGGTATATCTGTGGTTGTGAAAATATTGTATAAAGTATTTGAATGACCTCAAAATAATAAAACAAAAAACATATATCCCAACATACTTTGTTTTTGCAGGGATAGAAAAATTCTGGCCACTTGAACGGAGGGCGATGATATCCTGCACTTTTTAAATGGTCTACTCCATCTTCGCCCATTTGAATTTAACATTTAAGGCAGAAAACCGCATTTCTGTAACCACATAGTAAGTTCTGAAATATAACTGCGTCACACACTAATTTCAATTGGCAGCAAAAAAAGAAAAAGATCACATTTTCTATTAATATATTTGTATTAGATTCAAAGCCCATCATATGCTAGCATTAGAGATCTCCATTACATGGGCCCACACTGGGATTATTTCAAAATCAAGTAAAAGTCTATGTTTATTCCCAAGTCACTAAAATATGCTATTAAAGTTAAGTTTGATGTTTTTACACTAAAAATAAACTATTTGGTTTATTTTCAGATACCTATAATATATAATAAATAGTGGGCAGTATAGCAATATAATAAAGTTTTATGGTACCCTGGAATTTGATGCTTTCTTAAAAAAACATAATATACTTCATTTCAGACTTAAGTACAGTATCAATGAACAAATTTGTAGAAATAAAACAATGTAACACAAAAGGCTACAGTTACGGGCATTTTTGTTTCTTTTTACTTTCATGGAAACTACATGTCCTTTTAATTTTAAAAGTCAGGTAAGTTTACAGAAGCAAAGCAGATGACAAAGGAGACCACCCCCAGTCGTGGGCTCCCGACGCACTCTGCCCATGTCCCCGCCCACGGCCGGGCCCCTCCCCAGGCTCCGGCGCTGCAGGCCCGGGCCGGGTGAACAGCCGCGTCGGGCCTCTTCCCGCCGCCGCCTTTGCTCGTGACAGCATTCACTACAGACGTGGCTGAAATAGCAGGGGGTTTCGGAGAAAGCCAGAATTAAACACGATAAAAAATTTAAAAATAACTACTTCATAAATATTTATTATTTACATGAGGGGAAATTTTTAGTATGAAGTTTCTATACAAGTTGATGAAATGTACACTCAGCGAGGACAGACTCCAGCGGTTTAAGGAAGGGCAAATTAGACTGCAACGAAGGTATAAAATACATCGGAATAAATGAAAATAATCTGCACAGGAGCAAACAGGACATGATAGAAACCTTTTTCTTAAAAAATAGAAGGTATTTCACAAAAGCCTGAACATTTTACATGTTAGTACTAAAAACAGGGCGAGGGCAGAGGGGAAGCTTCATATATTCTCATCACAAAAATATTTACCGATGCTCCTCGACTGGAGTTTTCTTTATGTTATGATTATCTTACTGAGGGGGGAAGGAGCCGACAACTGTATACAGATTAACGGTATCACCCTACATTACCATCGGGCGGTTTACATTATCCTCTCACCTAACCCGTGACGAAAAGGCCTCGCGGGTAACAGAGGAAACCGAAAGGGACCAAGTGCGGCCTTTATTAATACTTGTCACTGGTAACGGGAAGACGAGGCGCGCAGCGCAGCTCCTGCCCCTGCCGCAGCTCGGCGCGGCCTCGAACCCCGGCCAGCGCGCCCCGAAGGGACGGGCGGTGGCCTCGCAGTTCCGGCCGCGAGGGAGGGCGCAGGAGCGCCGGGCTGCCGCTGCTCCCCGCCCTCCGGAGACGTCAGTGCGCTCGGTGCTTCCTCTTCTTGTGCTTTTTATCTTTCTTCTTGTTGGCGCACTTCGGGCAGAACCACTGCATCTCTTCTGGCGGGGCGGCCATGATCCCAACGCAGGGCCTGCGCGCCAAAGACAGCCACGTTTTTCCCTGCCCCTTCCTCCCCACCCTGCCCTCCGCCAGAACCCAAGGCCTCCCCACTCAGCCACAGCCCCGGGCCTTTTTATTTTTTAGTTTTGGGGCAGGGTTCTGCTAAATCTCAAAATTGCCCCGGCTGGGCTTGAGCCTGCGGTCATCCTGCCTTATCCTCCCAGAGTCTTGGGATTACAGGTGTGAGCCCCTGTGCCTAGCCTAGTCTTTTCCTTCCTATATTTTCAAGACATTCTTAAAGTCTGGTGTATTTATACCTATTCTTTTCCTTTCTGTATTTTCAGATCATTTTAAAAGTCTATGATCTTGCCGGGCATGTTGGCGCATGCCTGTAATCCCAGTACTTGGGAGACTGAGGCAGGAGGCTCACTGTGAGTTTCACACCAGCCTGGGCTACACAGCGAGTTTAAATCCAGCCTGAACTACACAAAGAAATAGTCACAATTTAGGCTGAACAACAGCAGTACAAAGACTTGCTTTTTGCGATGAGTCTCAGTGTTCCGAAAGCACTAATCTGTAGAAACCCCCAGCTGCGCGTTCACGCTCCCGGCTGTCGGGGCCCCAAGACACTCACCAGTGATACCAGTCGTCACAGTCGTCACAGCCGATCATTGGACTCCCGTCGTCGGGCTTGTTACACCCAGGGCAGATCCAGATCTGATTGCCCCACTCGTCTCGGATCTGACGTTTTCACAGGGGAAGGGGTGAGACCGGAGGCGGAATGGGAGAAAGCACAGAGCAGCCGGGTAAGAATCACTGTTGCACACGGTGCGCCTGCTCCTAACGCACAGCTTCACGTTCGGTGGGAGAGGAGCGCTTTAGTGCTATGATCATGGTCACCACTGCTTTAGACTTATGTGAGAAAGGAAATAGCTACTAAGACTCCAGGATAAGACATTTCTAGTGAATACTCCGAACTCTCGTTTGTAAGTCATAAAAAAATTCAATAATCCTTTCTACACAAAATGACCTGCAAATTCTTAATGATCTGAGTCCTGCTGGAGGTCATAATTGATATTTTTGAAAGTTATAGAGCTCAACGAACTATGATTTCCTCCACCCCATGCACAGGCATGGGATTAATACACACTGCCCAATGTGCCTCTGCCCCTTATTACTCATTAGCCAAGCCCTTCTCTTGAACCAGCTGATAAGATCAAGGATATAAGAGAGTTGTTACTAAGTAACTTTCCATTCCCTTTATGACATTTTTAGAAAAGTACAATCAAATAAAGGGCAAATGAAATCCAGGCTCAGGAGGCCGGGGAGCTACATACTGCAACATTGTTTTGATGTAGGTAGAAAGCCCCAGCCTAACTTTATTAATTTAGCAGTTCTAAATGGGGCGCATCTCTTAATCTACCACTGCCTCAAATTGTGTGCTATGGAAATCAATCTGGAAGAAGCGGTTCTACGACGTGGGCCCTGAGAAGTACTGCCAAGCAGACTAAACCTCAGTGTCCACAGTAATGTAGCACATGATTTCATTTCGGTTACTTTGCGAGGTGTGGGTTCCTCCTGCACACTTTTAAATACAGCACTGACTAGATTTGCAAAAGGCAGAGGGCTGCTCTGTGAGGTGAACCAGGGCACAGGCCTGTTTTTGGAAACCCCACAAAGGCAAACACCTCTGACATGAAGATTCCCTAGAGGGAAGTGGAGCATGAGCAGTTCTGTACCCTCTGGTTTCAGGGTAGGCTGTGATGTGGGGAGGACTGGCAGTCCCAGGCGCTGGCTGTCCAGTGGCCATGGCCGGTCAAGCACTGTTTTTGTGTTTTGGTGCCGGCAATTGAACTCAGGACCTCACATAGCCAGGCAGGTGCTATGCCACTGAGCTACATCCCCGGCCCAGGCCCAGCACTCGGTGCCCAGAGATCTTGGTGCTGCTGGTCGGCCTTTCTGGAAGGAAGCATCGTGCAGCTGTGCTGCATGAAGACATACACCAAGGCATCCGTAACAGTGCCGGGCACTTCGCAGCCCACACGTCCTCTCCGCACACTCCTCCACCTAGCTCCTGGGTGGCTTAGGGAGAGAACAGCCACCAACAGTCTGCCTTTTGTCTTTTATCCACAAAGCGTCTCTTTAGGAATGAGAAGGTTTTTGACTCCACTGGCTATGCAGAAATCACCGGAGAGTCTACGTTTCCGAGCCAGGTGACAGTGCAGAGGTCACCACATCTGCCACAGCTCCCGTCAGAACCAATGAGCAGATGCAGGTGCAGGGGATCAGGGAGAAAAGCCTCCCATATCCGCTCACCTTAATTAGGGCACTATTGCCTCAATCAGACACACGTAGCAACTGGTCCTTGAATGACCAATCTGAGGATCACAGCCTTTTCATAAATTACATCTTTTATTTTGTCTTTGTCAATATTGTTCTTGTAGTTTTTCCTGTCTATATCCTCTGAGTACATACAAGATTTTCCTTTATACTTGCTATTATCGTAGTCTCATAAAGTTTACTTAAATTTCCTTCTATATTCCTTGAAGTAGTATGTACACAGTGGGATTAACAAATACCAGGGGTCCAGTCATTGTCCACTCCCAATGTCCAACACCACCACCCGCCAAGGGCAGTGCTGTTCTGTGGGCAGAGCTGGGAGTCCTGGCAATGGTCAGTGCCTCCACTCACTCAAAGTACTTTGTTAGCCAGCTGTGATGGTGCACCCCTTTAACTCTAGCACTTGGGAGGCCGAGGCAGGAGAAGTGCTGTGCATTCGAGGCCAGTCTGGGCTACACAGTGAGTTCAAGGCCAGCCTGGAATACATAGCAAGACCCTGTCTCAAAAAACAACAAAACAAAAAATTTGTTGTCCATTCATGTGTCACTCTACAGTGCCCACAAGACATAGAAGCACTTCATGACTAGACTGAGTTTAGGACTTGAATAGATCTGGTATTATTAGGTATGGGGAAAATACTGAAAACTAATCCCTGGACAATGTGGACTCTTTAGGCATGGTGGGTTTCATAATCTAAAGTCATGCTTGGATGCTGAGGAAACTGTAGCCTAAAAACTCATTTCCATTTAGCATGTAAGTCCTGGTATATCCTGAATCTTAGCCAGTAAAAATTATAGTGCTATAATTCAGAGACACCAGCTGACTCATAGAATCTGTATTATGTGAATTATACTTTTAAGTGAATAATTACTTAAGAAATTTATATATACATTTTTGAGACAGGATCTTGCTATGTACCTTGAACCTGTGGCAATCCTCCTGCTTCAGCCTCCTGAGTGTTGAGATTATAGGTGTGTACCACCGGGCCCAGCACTGATTCAGAAACTCAATATAGGATTTATGTATCACTGCTTGGCTATTTGGCTATTTAGTCACTGATTGGTTACACAGGTGCATATATTCCAAATAACATAAAGTAATGAAAAACAATGCTTTGATATATTTATGTAGACTGAGTATGTGAACAATACAATGTTTTCAAGCCAAAGGTCTCCAAATGTAATGAAAATACTTTTCTAATCATAAGGACTTGCACCTGAGATTCAATAAGGACACACAGGAGCTTCTCTGTAACTGACAACACTTCTCCAACACCAGGGGGACCATGCAAAGGGAGAGCACACACCACGTAAGTGCTGACGGTCTCAGTCACCACACTCCGCACAGGCGCCTTGGAGCTGCCCGCGGCCGCCAGGGCAGGGGCCAGAGACGGCATCAGAGTGGGGCACACTGCGGCCTGGGGCAGGAGCGGCAGCGGCAGTGGGGTGGGGTTCATGTGCACAGGGACAGCAGCCGGCATGGGAGGCGGTGTCTTCGGCCTGTTCAGGGAAGGCGCTGGCTTAGCCTCTGGGGTTGACACCACTTTGCTGATGACACTGTAAACAGGAAAGAGAACAGGAAAAGTCAAAACAGGGTACTGGAGTCAAACCACATGTTTAAAAAAGTATCACAAAAGAGCTTCTTTTTTTCTATTTTTTTTGGCACCAGGAATTGAACCCACAACCTCGTGCTTGCTGGGCAGGTGCTGTGCTGCTGAACTAAATCCCTAGCTAAAAGCTTCTAGTAGCAAAATATGTTTGTTTTGTTTGTTTGGTGTTTGTTTTCAAGTACTTTGGGAGGCTGGGGCAGGAGAAGTGTAAGTTCAAGCCCAGCCTGGGCAACTTAGTGAGATTTTGTTTCAAAATAAGAAATGGGTACTGGATGTGGTGGCAAATCTGTAATCTCAGCACTCAGGAGGCTGAGGCAGGAGGATAATTGCAAGTTCAGGCTACAAAATGAGCTCAAGGCCAGCCTAGACTACATAGCAAGACCCTGTCTCAAAAAAAAAAAAATGGGCTGGAGATATAACTGAACGAGAAGGCCCTGGATACAATCACCAGGAACTGAAAAAACAAACAAACAAACAAACAGTACCAGGGTTAGGGATGTAGCTAGCATGTGCCAGGGTCTGAGTTTCACAACTGGCAGTGAGTTTCTAAGTCTTCCTTTTCTGATAAAGTACAAATCAAAAGGGCTGTATCTGAAGACTGCAGTGAGAACCTTGAAACAGATACTTTAAAAGTCTGTACAGATGTACAGCATTAATGTGGGCATCACATCCATGGCTGTTGCTTGTGAGAAGAACCATTCTGATTGAAGGAAAAGGAGAGAAACAGAACAAGAAAACAAACAGCACAAAACATAAGGTAGATTTTTAGTCTAAATAACAATGATCACATCACAAAAATGATCTAAGTGGTTCAGTTATCAGACTGCGTAAAACAGCAAAGCCCAAATGTACTCTATTTAAGAGACGTGTCTAACCGTGAAAGACAAGAGGAGCTATGAGAAGATGCACACGAATGTAAAGTAATTCTGCACAAGACAAGAGTGCAAAGCAGGCACTGCCCGTGAGAAAGACAGCTACTCCAGCATGATGGAAGGTGCTAATGTGCCAGGAAGGTATATAATAACTTAAAATCTATATGTGCCTAATAACATAACCTCAAAATATATGACAAAAATGTCTGTAACCATTAGAGTGGAGATTTTAGCATATCTATCTCTGTGTAACTGACAGAATAAATAGTCAAAAACCAGCAGACACAAAAGTTTGGGGGCTGGGGATGCAGCTCCATGGCAGAGCATTTCCTATGAGGCCTGAGAGGTCCTGGGTTTGATCCCCAGCCCCGGGGGGAAAATGATATAGAAGGTAACCAACTGGCCCAATGGCTGTTTTAGTTTGGGGGTGGCTCCAGCTGGGGATTGAACCTAGAACCTTGTGCATGCTAAACTCACGTTCTGATACCGGTGGGACCTCCAGACTTCCATGGTGATTTAAAAACTCTGCATCCAACCAGTGCAGAATGTTTTCCCAGAATGTACTATATACTGGAAAAACAGAAACTTCATAAGGCTTAAAATCTGATTTGAGTAATTTGTGTAGATATCTGTTAATCCTGCTGCATGATAATTTTGTGATGGAATGGAAAACTCTTTTTTAGTTGCTGTATCTTCCACTATCCAACACTGTAATTATTTAGTATGAATGGATTTTATTAATCAAACACAGAAACAAAAACCTGGTCCTGAAAGCAGTGACAGTCTAAATAAGATGACATATTCACTTTGTTTTCCTAGCCAATCAAAATCACAGCAAAAATAAAAATGAGCTCTACAGTGTGAGAGGGTGGGGGAAATACAGAGGACGAATGAAAGAAGAACAACAGAAGTGAAGGAATTCAGCCCTAGGCAGCCGGGGCCAGCCAGACATTTTCGGTTGTGGCTTAATGGAGTGAATTTGGGGTAAGCGAGCGAGGAACAAGAGGAGGACAGAAAGAAGGCAACAGCACTGACCCACGCGGCGACAGCAGAAATGCGCCTGGACGCCAAGTGAAGACGATGCTCTTCAAGGAGAGCACAGGGCTGGCTGATGTGGAAGTGAGAAAGCTACACACAGAGAACCTGTTTCTCATCTTGCTTCCATTTTACTACTTGTTAGCGACCCTAGTAGAACGTGTTTCCCAGAGGGAAAGACTGAACCTACTGTCTAAAATTATAGATATTACTGGGCACTAATACACAATGATCATCTGAAACAGAATTAGCTCAACTGTAAGTTGTGAAATGGTATAATTTGGTCTTTTGTGTGTGTGTGGTGCTGGGGCTTGAGCCAGGGGCCTTGTGCACACATGGCAAGAGCTCTACCACTGATCCACATCCCCAGTGCCTTGTCTTTTTTTTAGACAAGGTCTGAGGATGTTTCAGGGTTGGTCTCAAACTTGCCATGTAGCCCAGGCTATCCCTGCACTCTCTCTGTCCTCTTTGCCCGGATCCCCCAGTGCTGGGATCACATGTGTGTGCCACCACACCAGGCAAAGATGGTATCATTTGAGGTATGTCACAAACCATAAATCCTACAGTGCTTTAAGACTGGCAAAAGAAGACAAAATAATATAAAATGCGCCTCAGATTTTCTAAGTATCTCCTCAGAGAAAAAATGGTAAAGGGAAACAGCAACTTGATTGCACAATTTTGTATGGCACAAAATATAAGCAAAGTTAAAAGGCAAAATGAAGTAAGTTATTTCCAATGTGCAAAGATACATGAAGTATTCATTCAAGTAAAAGAAAACACTAACAGTCTTAACATGATCAAAGAACAGAAGCAAGCAAAACAGTAGTAGATAAGAAAGAAATTCTGTCATCACAGTAGTCCAAGATGCCAACATGTTAATAAAAGGCCTTTCCTTTGTACTGGGCACTGAGCCCAGGGCCTTCCCTGCCCCACACACCACTTTCCTTGTCATTTTGAGATGGCATCTTGCTGAGGTGCCCAACTGGGCTTGAACCTGTCATTGTCTGCCCTCAGCCCCCAGCGTGGTGAGATTATGGACATGTGCCAACACACCTAGCCAATAAGATGCCTTTTGTCTAAGGTGGCTTTCTATTTATTTATTTTTAAGATGACTTTTTAAAAGATGAAAATGACCAATACCACCTAACTGTCAAGACTGAAGAACAGAAGGGTGGTGGTATGTATTTTTCAATGGCTATTAAAACCCTAAAAATGTACCATCTCTTGTCTAGCAACTCTATTTCTAGAAATTTGCCCTAAGAAAAAGACAATTCTTCAAGGATACTGCATAAAAAACATTATGTACAACTTGCATTAGTTTATTATTGCAAAAAAAAATTTTAAACTACAATGACTATAATTTACCCCAACAGAGGATTGCTACATAAATGGTGACCAAAATACCATATTCTTCTTGGAAGTGACGACACACACACATACACACACACACACACACACACACACACACACACAAACACACACCCTGCCCCTCCACAACATCCTTAGTTCTAAAAAGCTATAGGCGACACATGCAGAACAGAATCTAACTTTTGTAAGAAATAAGAAAGCAGAAGTCCAGAGTGGTGGTGCATGCTGCAATCCCAGCACTCAGGAGGATGAAGCAGGAGGATTGCCATGAGTTTGAGGCCAACCTGGGCTACACAAGTAAGTTCAAGACCAGCCTGCATAAATCATATAGTGAGATCCTGTCTCAAAAAAAAAAAAAAAAAACCTGACAAGACTGTATGTGTGTATACTGTGAAAGAAATTCAAAACAATATATACCAAAATATCCAGAAAGAGCCTCTATAAAGCAGAATTACAGATGACTTTCAAATTTTGGCTTATTTATAATTAACATATATAACTTGTGTAATGGGAAAAAGCAAAAAACACCTGTCTCAATGTATACATTTAAAATGTCAATGGGAATTTTAAAGTGATGCTTTGACTGAGATGTACACATAATTTATCTTTCATATATATATTATACTTTATTAATTTACTAGGAATAAATGGTATCTTGGCTAAAGACTTGTAGACAAATTACCATGGTCTGTTCTTAAATTTACATGGTAAAGCCCTAGGCCGGACCAAAGAGGTACCAGTTAGTGTCTCCAAATTGCGAACATAACCATTAACAGAGAGCAACAACAAAGGAGCTCAAGTAGGAGAAAAGAAGGAACCTCAGGTCACTAGGCTACTTTAAAAACATAATTAAAATAATAAATTTGAAAGGCCTTTCCATATTGTGAGATAATTTGTTTACACATACATATACACACACATATTATAGGTCTCACTCAAGTTGCACGCACGCATGTACAGTACCAGGGATTGAACCCAGGGCTTCAAACATGCTAGGCAAGTGCTCTACCACTAGGCTGCGTCTTGAGCTTTTACTTTTTTTTTTGAGAACGCATCTTTCTGAGTTGCCCAGGCTAGCCCTGAACTCACAATCGTCCTGCCTCAGCCTCCTGAGTAGCTGAGATTATACAAGCACACCATCATGACCAGCCTTACCAAATTTTTTTCTGAGAAATCAAAGGAAAAATTACTGAAGTAAGCACTTCGTTAATGGGGAAAACTATCACAATTCTTTGTTTTCAAAGGATATGATTGGTATTACATAGGCACTAAAATGATCCATTCTTCGAACTTTCTGGAAGCTCCATAAAAAATAAACTAGAGTTTGAGTTGTTTTGATTTTACCCTCTAAGTGACTTGTGGTAACTAAATACATGGTTTTAAAAGCAATCATTTTACTTCTTTATTTTTAGCATTAACAGTATAATGTAGTTTCTTATTCCTGGTGGGATAAACTGTCAACATGTAATCTAATTTGATCATTGTGAAAGTATTTCTGGATTCCAACGGGGCACCTCACTGCCACTCTTTCTGGGTCTATCCCTGCAGACGGTGCTTTTGTCCCTGAAGTCCTCTCCCGAAGTGTGACTGTTTCCACTTGACTGCATGGTGCGTTCTCCTCCAGAGTTGTACGCTGAACGGAGCGTCTGGGGAGAAAGCAATCCTGCCCACAGCTGTGTCCCATGATGGCTCCGCGCTGCTAACATTACAGCTTCAGGAAGACTTGGTCACAGCGCCCTGACTGCTGTAACACTGGCGTTATTCATACAGACGTGCAGGAGGAGGACTTTCAGCGGGGTTTCTTTACTTGTTTCCCCACCACAAAACAGTGAAGTAAATAGAATGGGTCATGAGCGGCTTGGTCTGTAATGCAAACTCACAGCCTGACAAGTCAATAAAGAGGTGGCCTGGCCTGCACAGCCCCAGAGCCTCCAGGCTTAGCGGCAAACACAGTTTGTATACGCTTTTCACACGGAGTTTAATGCTTCTCAGTATTCAGCTGTTGTGTGCAAACACTAGGAAACCCGGAATCTAAATTATCAGGTCCAAGTAACTGGCTACTAAATGATGGCTTACTGACTTACCCCTCAGAGTGAACGGCCACTTTTCAGTGGTCACAAAATGATACCGTAGGTAAATACCACTGTAATTATTCCCATGAATTTTACACAGTCTTCAGAAAAGGCAAATTCTTCAATGGAGAAAAACTGCTCAGACGAAAAAATATATTCCTTGTACCATAATTTTCTTGTTCAGATCTAAATTTCTTTTTTTTTTTTGTGGTACTGGGGATCGAACTCAGGACCCTGCGCTTGCTAGGCAGGCGCTTATTCCACTGAGCTATATCCCCAGCCCGAGATCTAAATTTCTAATCAATCTCAGAAACACTATCCACCTTTAGAAACTGATTCTTGTGTTTTAAACTAACCCCTCCCCATAAAACATGAAAAAAAAAATCACAGAGACTCCACAGTAACATTACTGTGAAACCTCACAGTCAGGTCAGCAATATTTGGGCCAGTCTTCAAAGTTTTGCTTTGTCAGTTTTATTAGACGCTCCTGAAGTGGCTGGGTAGGGCACACATGCCTGTAATCCTAGCTGTTGAGGAGCTTGAGGCAGGAGGGCGGCAAGGCTGAGCTGAGCCTGGGAATTTAGAGACTCTGCCTAAAAAGAAGACTGAGGACTCCGCTCGACGGTTTCTGGGCTCAGTCCCAGCAGCAGCACCACCACCAGAAAAAGCCCCCAGAAATATCACGCCCAAGCACGGCAGCCAGGCAGCTCCAGGGTACCGTGTCCCCTATCCTGCCCTTTGGGCTGGGCCATAAACGCGCTGCAGGTTCCACCTCGGCCCCCTCAGCGCTCACTGGGGAAGGCACCACCAGGTCAAGAGCAGACAGGCTGCTGCAGGCAGGTGCTCAGCCTCCCCGCTGTGCTCAGGCGCAGACTCCCACCTCGGTCCCGGAGCCTGGGGTGACTGCAGTCCCTCTAGAGGCTTGAGACACCCCAGCCGCAAGCCCTTGAAGAAACTACGAATAAATCACTAAGTTTGGGGATCATCTGTTAGGTGGAAATAGAAAAGTCATACATCAAATATTCAATTTCTTTACATTAGGTATATGAATAAATATTTAGAATTTGGGAGGAATTGTATTTTAGAGAATCAGCACTTAAGATGCCAACTGTATCACAGTCATTTCCATATTTTACATTGATCAAATACCCAAAGACAATTATGAGAATCAGTTTTATGTTGATTCTTCAAATCAATCATTATTCCTTATTCTTCTTGATCCTCACAGCACAAATTTTAACATTCATATAATTATGAAACAACTATAAATGGATTTAATTCCTCAAGCTCATGGCTTGCCTCTTGAATATTTACATCATCTCATAAAACGGGTATTTTATCTTGTCATAGCCCAAGTACATATCAAGTAGCAAACATTTTATCTTTTAATGCAGGCATGACCTATTTGAAAAATGAAACAAATTGCATGAAGTAATTAGAGAAAAACATTTCCAAGGGAGAGCCCTGAATGATTATAGTTCTATTGTCAAATGTTCAAAATCTGTAAAATATCCTAAAAGGACATTCATACTTAGATAAGCGATGAATAATGCACATTTCCTTGTATTTGCAAAAAGATACACTAGAATGATAGTACTAATGACAGAAATCAAAGTGGTGCCCAACAGGGTGAGGGGCAGGAAGGGGTCCGGAGAGAGCTGGAAGCCAGACCTCTCGGATGTGTCTCATCTTAGGGTTCCAGCTCCGCAGTCAGGTAAAAGGTCTACAGATTCAGAAAACTAAATTTAAAAATTTGCCTTTGAAATGAAAATAAACAGAAATGAATGAACTTCAATCATGCTGGAGAAAAAAATTGTTTCAGGTAATTTTAGAAGCCATTTTCTTCACACATCCACAGAAGAATTTAAAACCGAACACTGAAAGAAAATCTTTAACCTCATCCAACAGTCTTGTTAGCAGTAACAGAGGTATTACTACTTTCAGACTACTTTAACACAGCCCTTGTATAATAAAGCAAATAAGTAATCATGACAATGCTCTTATCACTCAGGACTCCTAATATAAGAGATGCAGAAATAAGTTCAAAGAAGTAACAGTAATGTTAGGCCTGAATTGGATATAAACTTATAAACTTGTTTCACATTTTCTATTTCCTAGTTCTGTTCTTTGCAAAGGTCTAGAAGCAATGATATCCTAGAGGAAGTGGGCACCTCTAACGGCAGATTCTGATTCCTAAAAAACATCCCCCACTAAAAGGAATCAATGTTCCTTGAAGGAATGGGTAGATCCAGTTCCCTGCAAATGTGCAAGCATACAGGGAAAATGTTCTACAAGATAAACTTAGAATATTTTGTAACAGAAAGTAAAAAACCTATGAAACACAATGGAAAAGAAAACAACCCACAATGGGCTGTGTCAAGATCTGCAGGTAACACGAAGGAGCTGCTGTTGGTCAAGATGGGGCAATGTGAACACCGGAAAGAATAAAGCAGAAAGGCAGAGAGGAGGGGTCCGGGACGAGGATGAAGGCAGAGACTCCCACTAACACCCATGATCGTCTGATACAGTGTCTGTGGCATCAACACCCTCAATTCCTTTCAGGAACAGCAAGAAAAGCGGAAGAAGGAAGCATGTGTTCTGCCTCTCCTAAGGGATCTGTATTCCAGAGTAAGCAGAAACGGGGAGATGAATGGGAAACTCTGACTCTGGACCAAGTATCAGGTAAAAGCAAATGTTCATGTACCTGATATACAACAGCCCTACAATTACATAAGAAAACGGCCACGTTCTTCATCTGCATGCTCACGTGTACGGAGGTGAAAAGCTACTCGGCCTGGCTTTGCTTGAAAATGTTCAATGACAAGGAAAAACGAGAACAGGTCACACAGTCATAACAAAACTTTGGCAACTATTAAATCTATCCAGGTGATGAGTATATGAAAGTGCACCATTTTGTTTTCACTTATGTTTGAAAATAATTTTTAAAATGTGCGAAGTTTTAATTGTCAATATGCATTTTGTCCAGAATGATTTGATTATGAAATATCACTATTTTGTAATGGCTTTATATTTTATAGAGTGCATATTTATCACTGTACCAATAGAATACTAGGAAAATTTCATTTCCCATTTCCAAATCTTATTCACCCTCTAGGGCTCTACTCAAATTCTACTTAAAGCTTTCTAGAATGTACATGTCATATATGGCAAATGTGTATTACAAAAATTATTTTTTTAAAAGGGTCTCTCTAACTCTACCTGGAACTAAGCACCTTGAATTTCTATGTGATTCTGGAGGAACCTCATTTATTCTTTAAGAGCTTCAGCCTTCTACTGTGATGTTGAAAACTATGTTTCTGGAAATGGCCATCTGATCCAAACTTCCACTTTTGTATCTATCCCCTTTATACATTTTGTGCTATGTACATAGTTAAAGTCAGTATCTTTTGCACATGCCTGTAGTCCCAGCACCTAGGAGGCTGAGGCAGGAGGATCATTACAAGTTCAAGACCACCATGGGCTACAAAGTGAGCTCAAGGCCAGCTTGAACTGCACATTAAGACCCTGTCTCAAAGATTAAAAAAAAAAAATTAAATACAGATCAACTTTTAAAATATGTAGACCTTGGGGGTGTTGTCTAGGGCACTTTCAGGGGTCTTTTCAAAAACCAAATTCTCTGGAATCAGATCTTCTAAAGTACATTGTGAGGGGCTGGGGGTATAGCTCAGTGGCATAAGCGCTTGCCTGGCAAGCGCAAGGTCCTGAGTACGATCCCTGGTACCGGGGGGAAAAAAAAAGTACATTGTGATTTCAGAATGGCTTTTGCTTCTCTACAACTAATAAGTGGATATTAGTATGAAAAAGCAAAGCCAAATGAAACTGAACATTCACTGTAGATGAAAACTTACTTTCAATGGTGCCAGAACCTATAGGCTATGTGAGAGGACGCTTTTGTGTAAAAACGTGTTACAGTTGCAAGTTGACCATAAGACATCTTTATATTTTTTAAAGAATCAAATAATATCCCAAGTTATTTGAAAACATTAAAAGCAGTAAGATAATATCCAGTGAACTCGAAAAATGAACAAGACTGTGATTAAGATTTGTATCTCACTAGAGTATTATAAAAAATTTAGTTATTATGAAGTCATGCTTGGAAAATTCAACATTAACACTTTAAAAATCTTAAAATTTAAAATAGCTGCTGGTCCTCACCAGAAATTCTACATGAATTCTTGCCTTCCTTTGTAAACAGCATAGAATAAGATATATTACATATAGATTTACATATATATGTATATACATTTAAGATAAACACAAACACATATTCATATGTATGACTAAAATAATAAATGACCACATATGATGTGTACATGTGTTATATTCCTGTGACCCTTTCAGTGTCACTGTCTGTAGAACTGTCTAATACTACATAAAAAAGTGAACTTCCAAAATGAAAGTGAAGAGGACTTCAATAATTGGTTTGGAAAAAAATGTGCAATGGTTAAATTGTAACATATGAGATAAAAAAGTATATGTTTTCATACCCCAAAGAAATTTGTTACAAGAAACATTAATAAAATATTTAATAATAAGTAATTTTGTTTCTTTGGGATGGAAAAACCTTTCATGAACAAAAATATTCATTAAAAACTGAGCTGCATGTGGTGGTACACTCAGCACACAGGAGGCTGAGGCAGAAAGATCACTGTGAGTTTGAGGCCAGCCTGAGCTACATAGTGAGTTCAAGGCCAGTCTAAACTATATGCTGAGATTCTGTCTCAAAAAAAAAAAAAATGTCCATGGGGATTTGAAGATACATATTTATATCTGTATAACAAAACCTTTGACATTTTCTGAGTCAAGAAAAGACTTTACATTACTCCACTGACTTAAGATCCTACAAATATCATTCTGCAGGGGGAGTAAGAGAACAGGCATCAGAGCTCCTAATCATCACAGACCTAAACAAAGGAGTTTTCAACAAGTCAAGTGCAAACCAAAGGATTTAGCTGTGAGTCTGAGCATCGAGATTCTGGTCCTGTCATCTCATTCTTCCAGGACGAGCTGGAAGGCGAGACAGGCGTCCAGCTCAGGCAGAAGGACGGTGAAGACAGAGCGGAAGCCAGCTGCACCTCTCCCTCTGCGAGCACTTGTGTGGACGTGACTCCGCACAGCTGTCCCCGCCTGCGGCACCTTCCCCAGCTCTTCCCATCACTGCCGCTCCTGCCTGCGCCAGCGCCAGGGCCCCGCAAGGTCACACACCCTGAACTGACTGTAATCCCTGAATAGTTTTAAGTTAGGTGTTCATTCAGGGTCCACAAATAAGGTGAACAGCCAGATGCTGGGCAAAACAGAGTTACTTTTCTTTTAGCATCTCTACAATTAGATAGTGACAATACTTTAAAGCACATGTACTGACTGGCGGATGCACGCATGCATAAGGACAAACAGTTCATACTGAAAGGCCACAGAAAAGCAGCAGAGGCAATGCAAGGGTTACCTGGTCACCGCTGAAAGTGGCCGTAATTTATAAGGCAAAAGGGAAACTCACTTCTACTTGTTATTAGCCAAATAAAGGGAACAATGAAAACAATACCAAAAGTAGAATGTGCCCTTTACATTACAGCTTTCACTTAATCACTTCATTCACCTTGGCTCAGAGCGAACGAGCCTGAGAGCATGAATTACTCAGCACCCCTCTGTTGCAGCAGAACTCACATGTCCACCTCCGGATGAATCCGCATTTCTCAATGGGTCTAATGCACACTACAGCTGTGTTCAGAAGTGGGTTAATATTCAAAATCAGTCAGAAGACTCAATAGTTAATCAAAAATAAAAACTGCAACAATTCTTTAAACATATCCAAAATTAATTTTAACGAAATCAGAAAAATATAAAGGCCATTTTAAAGGTCCTTTAATTTTAATAAACTTTCTAAAATACTTAAGATGTAGCACATTCATAAAAATACAACCAAGTAAGTAAACTGTATTATAGACACTTCACACATATATACCAGGAGCATTATTTTTCAAACTTTGGATCATTCTTTTTTACTGTTAATATTATCTACATCTGTAATCAAAGGGTTTTGTACCACATGCTGAGATATTATAAAAGGAATGCTAGCTGTAATGACCCCAGCACGGGAAACACTCCAACTGCCTGAGACCAGGGCGCTGGCTATTAGATGGAGACACATAGTAGGTAGCACAAGTTTTATAGTTTCTATCATACAAGTTTTTATTTAGTACTTATATATATATAGCACTGTACGGGAAACTCTTTATAAAGATTTTCTTTCAAAAACTTACTAAGGTAACCAACAAAATTTATATAAATTGAAATTTCAACAAAACATTAGATGTGACTAAGCAATTTCATAGTGCCTAATACCCTATTTCATAGGAAATTTAAGATAGCAAAGGATTTTATGGAAAGAAATAACAGTGCAAATAGATGATTCACAGCACCATGAAATACAAACACACATACACAGCTTTTAAAATGCAGCACACCAAAAGACCTAAACAGAACAGAAGCAGAGAATCAATTCTACTGCTTACTCTGCGGAATGGGCCTGTGCCTGCCTTAGTGCAGCTCCAGGCGCCCTTCCTGCCTTCAGACCTCCTCTCCTCCGCCGGGTTCCGATGGCTTCACCCCACCCCTGGTTCAAGCTGGACATGTGAACTGGCTCAGTCAGAGAATCACACCCCATGAGCACAGCGACTGCACAAGGCTGGACACAGGATCTCAGCAGGGCCACCGAGAGGCTGCTCTGGGACCTGTAAGTCAATTTCCTCCAGGTTGAGATACTGGTAGAAAATGTACTTCATTCACAACAGATTAGCAGCTGGGGCAAAGCTAAGCTTGATATACCACATCTATAAAATGCTTGGAGAAACTGTACGGTTTTCTAAACACAAACAAAACTAAAAACAAACAAAAAACAAGCAACAAAGAGCACTTACAGCTTTTTTTTACTTACAAAGTTTTTACTGTGCTATTCATCTAAAAATAGATTTTAAGTACAGAGCACAAAAAGCATATTTTAGAAATTCACAGCATACATGAAGCTTTGTGTGCACGTGCGTGCGCACACACACACACACACACACACACACACACACACAGAAAAAAAAAGGGAAAGAAATGCACAATAGATAACTGGTTTTTAAAGCAGGTTGCTATCTAAAGAGGCAATGAAAAATGCCTGTTTGATAGCCTAGATTTTATAGCAGCAAGTACACCAAATAGCGCGTTGGCCTTAGAAATGGTTCCAAGGCCAGGATGGTGCAGCCTCCTGTGATCACGCCTCAAGAGGCTGAGGAAGGAGGTGCGCCGGGCCACGGTGAACTCAAGGAGGCCTGAACTACGCAATGAGACCCCGTCTTAACAAAGCAAAAGGAAACAAACAACAACTGTTTTTAAAAATTTGAAGCCGGGGATAGAGCTCAGTAGCACAAGCGCCTGCCTGGCAAGTGTAAGGTTCTGAGTTCAATTCCGGATACAAAAAAAATTTGATACAAAAAAATGAATAAACTCACAATATTCCCATGAACCTTTCCCAGATTGATAAATGAATTCTAAACACAAATATTATCACAAAGAAAGTAATTATTTGTAGTATTTCACATGAGTAATGAGTAATTTTATATGAGTAATGAACTCCAAGAAAAATTCACCTGAGATGGAAATACTGTGAAGGACTGATAGATTTCAAAAAGTAATCATGTTGATCAGCTGTTTGATCAATCTTGTATGCCTACATGTGTTTTCCTGAGCATATACTTTGAAGTTATCAATATGCAATACAACAACCATTGTTAATTCCGTCACCTTATCTGTAATTCAGTTTTGATCGTACTGTTCTTGTGCTACTTTGTGTCTGTTAATGTTTTCATTCTTTTACTTTTAAAATAAAAAAAAAGTAATCATGTTAAGTATAGCATTTTAAAACCAAAGGCTTCCCCAAGGAGCAAGGATTTCTATAAAATGCATACATAGGACTATGAACTTTTCATGTAAAATTATTAGCTGCCCAAAGTCTTGTTGAATTTTAATTCTTTTATGTAGGAAAATTTCATTTCTTATTGGAGGGAACTTCAATTGGTATAATCTTTGGATAATATTTGGCACAATAATTTTAAAAATTTAAATATCCACTTTCTTTAATTTACAACATTTGAGCAAAGATATATGTACAAAGATGGTGCGACTGCAAATCTGGAACAACTCAAATGACTGAAAATATGGGAATGAAGGATACCTAAATGAATACACAACAGTAACATTTAACACCACGTCACAGGTAAGGAAAACACCATGACCCGTTATTAAGGGGTGGGGAACAAAACGCAAGCTGTAGAACAGTATGTCTAATACTCCTACATTTTTTTTTAAATATACAAGGAACCATTAGCAGTGGTTATCTTTGGGAAAGGAAGGGCTTGGGGGGAAACATTTGCTAAGTTACACATTCCCAAACAGTTACTTTTTAGAGAAAACAGCGACTGTGTATTATTTTTGTGATCACACTTCTTTTGTAAAGACTTGAGCTGGGAACATAGTTCAGTGGCACAAGCGCCTCCCTGGCAAGCACAAGGTCCTGAGTTCAATTCCCCGTTTAAAAAAAAAAAAGGAGACTTAAATGCAAATCCAAATACTTTCACATTTGGTTGCACTTGTTCCAAACATTTTCCCAGAAGTCCTTTTCCTCTTTGTACCTGAATGATCTAAACTACACAAGAGAATACAGGCAGCGCCTTGATGAGAAGCACTTATTTTAAAGTAAGTGTTGACCGCATTAGGAAGAGGAAAACAGACAGCTAACATGTACTGACCATCTATTATGTCCTAGCCAGGAGTTTAACTGTTTTGTTTCCCTGATACTCTTATGTAACTCTCATTTATTAAAATCCTAGCTGCAGCTGGGTAAGATGGTACACAGTTCTCAGGAGCCTGAAGTAGTAGGATCTTAAGTTCCAAGCCAGTCTGGGAAACATACCAAGATCTCGACTCTTATTTAAAAACAAAACAAAGAATCCTAGCTCCATACATCCTGCCCTGCAAGCTAAAAGCTTTTTTGCCAGTGGCGAGTTATAGAACCCTGTGAAAAGGCTCTGAGCATCTTTTCACTTGAGCCTGAAAAAGAGAGGTTATCCCAGCCTGAAGATGCAGCATGAAAGTTACAAGATGTGGAAAGTTTAGGTGAAGATCAAAGGCAGGGGTCTTTCTCTTTCCCCTGCTTGGGACGCTAGGGAGGCATAGCTTATTCTTCAGGCTGGCCAGTGACAACAGAAATAAAAATCTCCCTATTATGTTAGAGAGTCTTTGGCTTCTTTCAAGTTACCCTAATGCCTGCAATGGCTTGAAAGTGGAAGCACTGGTCTCATCAATAACATAGAAGAAACGTAAGGAAAACCAGCTTGGGGAATATAATAGTGTTCTGGAAATCTGCAAACGGTATTGTGAGGCCAGTGGCCCATCCAAGCAAAACTTTCCAGAAGGTAAGTGGACAGACTCGTATGAACCATGGGGGAACAATCTGAGCTGGAAATAAAGATTTGAGAAATATCGTGCTTAATTGAGACCTAAAGGGTGAATAAGTGCATTTAGGAGAAAACAGAGTTAGTGGTGAGGGGCAAGGAAGACAAATAAAAGGCATAGTAGAAAAATGTCTCCGAGTAAAGAATCCGTAACAAAAAGTTTCAAAAAGGACTCAGGGAAACAGAGTCCAATAGAGCACGAATGATTAATATAAGGGCTGTGGCAGGTTCTCTGGATTCGGAAATTGGGATGCATTTCATGATTTTAGTGAGAAAATGCAAAATTTGTAGGGCAGAAACCAAAATACAGTCAGTGTAGGGGTGAAGAACTGGAAGAAGGTGCATGCAATGAGTAAGTTCTGAGAAGCCAGATGGGAGGAGGAAGCTCCCCCCCGCCCCCGTGAACAGTGGTGAGCAAGAGGAAGCCCCCCCAAGCCACCCCCCAACCTCCCGGGGTCTGCAGGATGCGCTGGGCAGGCCCGGAGGTCTTTGAGCCCAGCCGCAGTCCTAAGAAAATGGTCACCACCATTCCAAGTCCCAGTAGTCCCACAGTGAAGTGAATTTTACCTACTTTATAAGCTACAATGGTGGGAGCATGAAAATGGAGAGAAAAGTGTTTCTCCACGCATCCACACTCTTTATGCAAGTATCTGGATCTACCACAGGCCTAAAAAGAGACAGGAAATAACAGCACCGGAAGCATTACCATTCTTTAGGCTGTTGTAATAACAGAAGTAAGTCAGTGTTTTCCTCAGTAAGCATGTACTCTTTATAAGTGCCACAAGTGTGAGTAGTGTGATCTTTAGGGGAAAATATAATCAGACAGTACCCGAAAGGTTACCATGACACAGCTAAATTATCTCTGCCTGTCACAGGTTAAAGAACACTAAATTCTGGAAGTTCACATCAGCTTTTTCCAGATAACAAATCTTAAGTACCCTCCGATACTCGGTCAATTAGTGATCTTGGGCCTTGATAACAGCGCAGAGAGAAACTTTCCAACATCATTCAAATCATATCTAAAAGGTAGTCATAAATATTTTAAACCTAAGTGAACTAATAAGACCTAGACCCATTAAGGATAAGATCTTTTACAACAAATTAAATAAAACAATTTATTGAAGTCTGGACTCAAGATAAGCTAGATTTACTAGCTGACCTTTTATTCATTTAAAGAACAAAATTAGCTCTAATTGCATTAGAATGGAATCCAGTAAATTTTCCCGTCTTCTAATGTGGCATCCATGTAAGAACTGCTGTAATTGTTTACAAGTAAGATGGAAATGCTTTGATTATTATCTTTCCACTTGTTTTACTGTGCTGTAAAAGCATTTCCCAAAATCTAAAGCTATCTTTTCTGACAGTGTATTAATTTTTCTCTTAAACATATTGCATCTTTGGTGTTATAAACAAATTACAACATGCCAGGGGAAAAATTAAATTCGGACTTGATTATAATTCTGGGTCATCAAAATGAAAGAGTAACACAAGGAAGTCAAGAGTTACTCTGGAAAGACCGGAGAATGGCTGAAGACCAGAGTAAGAAAAAGTTTAATTATTTACCTTCTCTTTCAGGTGGCTCAGAAGTACACTGAGACAGGATATGGAACCACTGAATTTACAGGTACGATAACACAGTCAGACTAAAAAGAATATAACCCGTAAGTTCTGTTCCAGTTGTCTAGCAGCTAGGAAATTTCATTAGTTATTTTGCACTCTTTACTGGTATTAAAAATAGGTCATTTAAAAATCCGAAATAGAATCATTAAAAAACCTACATGTCACCTATGAAGTTTACGCACTGCGACCCCTAAGCGCCCCCAGGCCAGCGTGGAAGGCAAGCGCCCCACGCTCGCTGCCTCCAGCTCGCGGGTTCCTCTCTTCCTCACTGTGCCTGTTGTTCAGCGTCCAACATAAGCACAGCGCCTATGAAAAGCTTCAGTTTTAATGAGTTCAACAAGCAAAACAAAGAAGACTTACTGATACTCTTTAATTTTCTTAGAAAACAATTTTTTAAAAAATAAATTTCTTTGTAAAGGGAACAGATTGAAAGTACAAAAGCAGTGCCGGGTGTGGTGGCACACATCTGTAATCCCAGCATGCAGGAGGCTGAGGCAGGAGGATCACTGTGGTTTGAGGCCAGCCTGGGCTACTACAGCAGACTCAAGGCCAGCCTGAACTGCATAGCGAGATTTCATCTCCAAAAAGAAAAAAAAAAGGTAAAAGTAGAAAGGCAAAGACTTCACAGGTCTGACAAGCACGATGCTCTGAAATGTTCCTGAACCTTACCTCCAAAGGTTCATGTTTTAAACCACCAAGATTCTTTTCCTTGCTCCTTGGCTTTCATTTATAAAAACACAAGATCTGACAGCTCCTCTCTAACTTAATGAAATAAATCTATTACTTCTGGCTGGCCCTCACCTGTCCTGGACCAGAGGAGCTGTGAAACTGCAGTCGCTGGTGGCAGGGCTTCACTAGGGCCTCAAACGTAAAGCGCCAGCCACCCCGGAGCACGCTGGGCCGCTTCTGCCCTCCCACAGGGGCAAGGTGTCGAAAAGGAAGGGGAGCAATCCCAACAGTGGTTACGAGCCCTGCACACGGCTGCCAGGCCAGACCTTCAGCCCCACCCCCACTTTGCTCCTCTCTGCTAGTTTGATTTGGGTCTCCTCACTTACCGCCAGAACTCTGACTAACACAGCACCAAGCAAAAGTGTTGCGACTACAGGCAACCGGCCTCTTGAAGGGGCGTCCTCCGAGCCCTGCTCTCACACTTGCTCTCGGATTGTGAGTTGGTTTTAAATGTCAGCACAAAAATGCCTTGGTGTCCGCTGTAAAATCTGCCGTGGAGGACACTGTCCTCAAGATCTGGTTCCACGCGGAAATTAAGCTATAAATTTAGAGCTTTGAAAACCTTGGCTTCTCTGAGAAGCGGAGGTGCTCCAGATCTCCAGGACAGTGTCCTCCACGGCAGATTTTACAGCGGACACCCAGGCATTTTTGTACTGACATTTAAAACTAACTCGCAGTACAGGAGAGCCACTTTCCTTCTCAAAAGTGGTCTTGGGTGGCTCAGGGCCACATCACGTGCTGAGCAGGTGTGACACCCTGGGTTCAATCTCCAGCGCATGAGAGAGAGAGAGAGAGAGAGAGAGAGAGAGAGAGAGAGAGAGAGAGAGAACGAGAGAGAACGTGCACGCACACTGCTAGGAGGTTCATATCTGACACACAGTCACTTGCTTCTTCTCCTCCCTTGATCTTAGTTTCCTATTTCTACTTTCTGATTTACTATGTATCTCATTAAGTTACCTTAAATTCATTTAGACTGGAAGAAAAAACATTTCAAATATCAAAAGCAGAAAGTGGGAGAAAAACTATTTATTATTATTCATTTACAGAATTTATTACTGAAACACCATTACAATTTTTTAGCATATTAATTGCTCTTTGGCTAAATCTAGCTACATTTTAAAATATAAAAATACCACTTTCTTTGAAAATATTTTAAATGACTAGTTTTGCAAGTGTTCATGATTACTCTCTTCTATCAGTTTGGATCTTACAAAGACAAAAATATCTATACATATTTTGTTTTAAAAGATTAAATCTTTTAAAAAAACATTAACTTTTTTTCAAGATTAATACAAAAAGCTTTACCTATTTTCATTTATAGAAATAATTTAGATATTCCAACTGTTGCACTGCCCCACAGCTAAACTTTGTGATCTATAGCAAAAAACTGAACAACACAAAAAGGAACATATAAATTTTTTGTTTTTTGGTTTTTTTTTTTAGACAGGGTCTCACTATGTAGTTCAGGCTGGCCTTGAACTCACTATGTAGTCCAAGCTGGCCTCAAACTTGTGGCAATCCTCTCGCCTCAGCCTCCCGAGTGCTGGGATTATAGACACGTTCCACCATGCCCAGTAGCATCGCTGCTATGAAAGAACTGGAGAATAAGAAAATTTCCTGAGTTTAAGAACGCAACCTAGTTGCCACTGGAAATCAAAACATCAGCAAAAACAAAACTATAACCACCAGCAATAAAGGCATCTCTGAAAAAAAATCTCACCATAATCTGAGTGGTTTGAAAGCTTGGTCTGCTGGGTGTGGTGCTGCATGCCTATAAATCAGCACTCGGGGGACTGAGGTAGGAGGATCCTTGCAAGTTCCAGACCAGCCTGGGCTACAAAGTGAGCTCAAGGCCAGCCTGGACTGCATTGAGAGACCCTGTCTCAAAAAGACAGAAAAAAGAAAAAAGAAAAAAAGAAAAAGAACGCTTGGCTAAATTTGCCAAACAGAATACCTATTATAAACTCTCAAAGAGGAATTAGTTATTGATAGCAATACTGTTCTCTGCAAGGCATACATGAATTGTGTACCACCGGATCAAATACACTGTTAGATTGTTGTTTGTTTTGGAACTGGGAATCGAACTCAAGGCCTTGCACTTGCCAGGCAGGTGCAGTGCCACTGAGCTATATTCCTGGAACTGTTAGAAATTTATTAGAAAACACAAGCAAGCATTCTGGGGTGTCTGGGGGGGGCTCGGGCTACCCCCCTCCCTGGGGAGCTCATGGAGTGCAGGCAGGGATGTAGGCGGGGCAGAGGAGGCCGGTCTCTGGTTGCCCCACCACAGTGTAGTCTGTTGGCCACCAGCAGCGCAGCACAGTGGGCAGCAGAGCTACCACACCCTGGGGCCGGGATGGGGTGGGTGGGAATGGGCAGCTGCCTCGGGCCTGCGTGAGGGTGGCACAGCGATCCGTAGGGACTGTGAGCAGAACACAGCTCCCTCCCACACCCGTAATTCACCCCAAAGGCTTTACACAAATTCATACTGTTTTTCTAATATTTTACCAATACATAAAATTCAGTCTTTTCCCCTGATAGTGCTGTAACAGAGCTCTGAGCTTTGTAAGTGTAGTCATACACTGCAACACAGAGACGTGGAAAAGCCGCAGCGCTGCCCTGCCACGTCTTCCCCAACCAATCCGCCCTCAAGAAACTCCAGCACAGTGCTCCGTTTTCTTCCCAGACACGAATACGCGACCAGCGCTGCGAGTCAGCCAGCTTCCCCGCTCTTCCCAAAATAAAGCAACTCAGCCGGTAACGAGGTGGGGCTGACAAACTCCGACAGTGTGGTACCACGCGCCCCTCCTAGCACTCGGACCTTCTGTTACTACACGGAGCCGCAGGCCCCCCCAGGACCGGAGCCTGATCAGCAGGGCTCCAGGGATCCAGGGTGAGCTGAAACCCATTTGCTGTCTTGATGTCAAGGCCAGACTTCACTGCTGAGCTAGACTCGGGGCTCTGAACAGTGGGTGTGCTAGGCTCCCATTCACACTTCACGGGTACTGAGATTATAATTTTTGTTGTTGTTTTTTGTTTTCTGAGACAGGGTTTTGCTATGTAGTTCAGGCTGGTCTTGAACTCACTATGTAGCCCAGACTGGTATTAAACTCACAGTGATCCTTCTGCCTCAGCATCCTGAGTGCTGGGATTACAGGCATGGTGAGGATTTTAATTTCATATTCAGTGTAGATCATAGGGAACTCTGTGTACCCATTAGGGAAGGTATAGTACAGGAATCTGAGGTCTGTGGAAAGTCATCTAAAATTTTAACTCTGGTCAGAAAGAGGTACTGGCCTCACCATAGGCCCCCTTCAGAACAGCGTCTAAGACTGTGAAATTAAGGGAAAAATAAGTTACTTCTGTTTTACTTCAAGGAAAAATAATATACACAGAGGAAACAAGTTAACCTCAAAGTACTTTTCTAGATCAAGGGCAGAAGAAATAACTTCTTTATGTAAGACTCAGAATCTAAATATCTTACATATCTTCCAGCGAGAGGGTGTGGTTTGAACCTTATAAAGCTTTTCCTTTTCCCATATGTTCTCCACCTGTCCTCCAGTAATTAAGATTCCTGCTCACCTCTAGACTATTGAATCCCCTTCATTTCTGGATCCCAATCTGCTCATCAACGTCACTGTGAAACTACTAGTTCACTCCCAGGGGGGTGTGAGTTAAGTAACAAGGGGCATATTTACATGGATCTCTCAGCTCTTTTCCATTATTGTAGCTGGGGACTAAGCCATGTATCCTCATGCTATGACCAAAAAAGATACAAATCTGAGTGCCATGTAATTTTCATGGGTCATTTTATGGCTTCTGTCTAGATGTTCCCCCAAAGCCGCATGCGGTCACAGGTGGAGGTTTTTCAGAGATGACTGAGTCTGGAGTGTGTGACTGATTCACAGTGCAATGCTTGGGTTAAGGGTGCCAGGATTAAGGGTGGGTGATTACTGTATCAGTGCACTGACTGGGTCGGCACCGCCCTATCTGGGGGCCTGGATAAATGTAAGGGCCAGAGAGAGGTCTGTCTTGTCCCTTGATTGGTTTGCTACCCCGTGGGCACCACAGGCTGTGTCTGCTTGCAGTGCCTGTCTGTTGTGCTGCCCACCTTGGAGCCTGCCGACGATGGACTGAAGCGTGCACACACGGAGCCAAGTAACCCTTCCTCTCAGCTTGGGCGCCTGGTGTTTCGTCTCCACAGGACAGAAGGAACTAAGGCAGTCATGAACTATTCCTCTTTTAATTTTTTCAGCTACTTAAAATTGTAAAATTGTAAAAAGTTTGTGAGCCATACAAAAAACAAGCTGAGGGCTAAATTCAACCCAAAGGCTGGAGTTTACTGATCTCTGATTTAGAACCCCCATACTGAAAAGCGCTTTACTGAATAAGTTGTTTTACATAATTCTATTATTATTTGACTTAGACTTCTCTTTTAATTAAAAAGTGTAACGTATTTCAATTAATCTCTTTGATCCATTGTAAGGATTTTCTTGCATCTGTCTTGGTTAAATGATAAATTCTTTATATAATATGGGGGTTATTTACCTAAATATCTGAAAGTGTATGTGTTATACAGTATTGTCCTTTCAAGGGCAATTTGTCTAGAATCTCTAGTTACTGTATTTTCCCTTTGTTCAAAAGTAGTAAGATCTATTTCTCACATCCCCCAGTATCTCAGGTGCACAAATGATTTACTGAAAGAAGAAAACAGAATAAACAGTCAAAAGAATTAGTGACAGATGCTTAAGGGCACAGAGATGAATATAAAACGCCTTTCACAAACATTTTATCTCTAAAGGGAGTAAGAAAGCCAAGCCTCTGCATGGAAGTTGAGATTAGGTCCTGGTCAGTTACTGAGAAACAAGAATTAAATATGAAAAGGTAGGAGAAAAACATTTAAAATGAAGAGCTAGATTCCTTTCTCTTAGAGGCAGGAGACGATACACAGAATCCTCACAGGGGTGGTGTGAAGAGTCACCTGGTGGTCTCTTCTGTCCTCCACCAGCTGAGAGATGAGGACACTCCCCAGACTTCTCTAGGTGAGACTGAGTGTACTATGTACAAGAGGTACTGGACACGAAATACCTATCTAAAAAGAAATGGGTGCACATCTCTTTGGCTAACATTTTTAAGCTTGTCATCAGGACTACCATCAGTGGTCTAGGTCTCTACTGGCACAGTAAGGAGTTATGTGGAAATCATACAGAGAATTTAGGTGAAAAACAGACTATCAGGGTTCTCTTCTTTACATTTCCAGAGGCGTGTACACTCCTACTAAAGGCCATGTCTTCATATGTTTCTACTGCTTCTCATAGCCTCGCTGGCCTTTTGCATGGCAGTACACTGAGCTTGACGGGGCAGTGGTGCAGGACACACACAAACTTCAGATGAAACGATCCGCTGAGAAAACAAAGCACATTTTTCTTCTCTACCTACGTATACAGGCTTACAGGTCTGACTCTCACTTTTGTGGCTAAAACTGAATGGGGATGTAAGTTTATTTTTAATATACTTGCTTGCAGTGTCAACTACTCCATTTTCAGACTCACCAGGAAAAACGAAGTTATAAACTTGTACTTTTAGCTTATGAATTCCATATAGATGACATACAGTAAGGTGTTTATAAAAAGGAAAATTGTTTTCAACATGATTCATAAAATCAGTATTTCATACCTCATTAGGATCATGTCAAGAGCACTGCAGGCCTTAATCTGTCATCAAAAGATGAATAAAAAATATATTCAACTAATTTACTTTATCTTTTTTGTTTTTTAACTAATTTACTTTAAGGGATAGCTTCTTTAAAGTACACAGTGACTGTGAGAATTAAGGAAAATAAATGTAGGATTTACATTTCTAGCTTTAAGATGAACAAAAATGAGGGCCAACTACAACTTGACTGGTTTTACCAAGCCTCTGATGGTATCTCCGTTTTATAGGCAAAGAATAAAACTTTGTTCCGTATCTCTGATCTGCGTCAGTGACAGGCAATGTGTGCAGAATAAGGTACAGTGTTACATCTATGTGTTTCCATGGTTCATCTGGGTTGTCAGCTCGAGAGGACTGAGAAATTCCTGGTACAGGAGTAAAACACACTTCTGGGTGTGTCGTGAGCGTGGCTCCAGAGATGGTCAGCACAGAGCACAGCACACCTGAGAGGGAGACCCACCACGGACGTGGGTAGCTCCGCAGGACGTGTGGGCCTGGGCGAGGCAAAGCAGATGGAGGGAGAAGCCCCAGCCTGGGCTCCTTTGCTCGTTACTTCCTGGCTGCCAGGAGGGAAGTGGCTTTCCTCCAGCACACCCCGTGGCCATGATGTCTCCGCCTCGCCTCTGGCCCAACAGCCATGGAGCCACCAGGCCACAATTGAGCCTTCTGAAGCCCTAAGCCACAACCCACCTCTCTCTTTTTTTTATTTTAAAGACAAAACAATGGAGACATAAACCAGAATAACACAAAAACAATACAGGAAATACAAAATTATAGAGAAGATAGTAGGGGAATTAGCGTTGGACGCTGTATTACATATTATTATCTTCACATTTGTTGTACAGATGATGGCTCATTCGAGTAATCAATTTTCTCCACTCTCATCTCTGTTCTTCTCCCACCCAATCAGTCGTCTTGCTGGAGGTATAGCTCAGTGGAATAAGCACCTGCCTGCCAATCAGTCGTCTTCCCTCTGATAATAAATGTACTTTTTGGTTTATTTACTCCCTTGGGCTCTCACACTGGGAAGATATGGCTGATTCAAATTATGCTATAAGATATATGGGTGCACACAAATTGCTATGGCAGGAGGTGGAAAAGCACCCATCCTCAAAGACAGTAGATATGCAGGGAACCAGGTTCACTATGGTCAAGCCCACACTGACGAGCCCTCAAGGCCATCGGGGGTCCGGGGGAGTAGGAGGGGTTACCTAGTGAACTGCCAGGCTTTGCCTCAATACAGGGCGTCGGGAGGCCGGGTTGAGTCCTCAGGGTCACACCCTCCAACCACTGGGCTCCGTCCCCATCAGGCGCTCCCAAGGGCCTGGTCCAGTCCACAGGGTCACTCCTGTAGACCGCTGGGCTCCGCCCTCTCACCGCACTGCCTGGGGCCCACCTCTCCTCTTTTAAGTTGTTTTCCTGTCATTTGTCACAGCATCTGAAAGCTGCCTATGATACTGGGTGAAAGATGGCAGTTAATCCACCCTATATATAGTTTCTTACTTACTAAGACCTCAGAACACTGTGCAGAAATGTTATGTGCCAGTCTTTAAAAAAGATACGACCAACAAGAAAACAATGGTCCTATATGTCAAAACCAGAAGTACTTAGAGGAAAAAACCAACAAACATTTGAGAGTTCTCAAAACGAATCTCTACCCTACATGGTCATGCAGGAAAAGGCCTGTAGAATTCTAAATCTGTTAGGAGAGGGTAGAAAACGTTAAGTTTCACTTGTTTTGCTTGGATTTGAAACATTTATACTTACATCTTGTCTTGGCCAGCACCAACTCGCAGAGTCAATCTGGGGATAACTGGACTTGGGGCTGGAACGACCGGTTCCACTTTTATCTGTGGAAGTTAGGACATTACAAGTCAATATAGTTCTTACCCCCTATAAAAGTGCCTCCTAGCACTTCTGCTTCTCAACCCTACAAACTTAATAAACAAATTTAAGCCATGCTAGACATAAAGACAATCTGGGCTACTCTATGTTTGGTTCTCAATAACTGAAGGCTATCTTGCATCATGAGAAATTTCATAAAATTTAACCACAATGTGTAAATAGGGCAGTTATTTCCGTTTCTTCTTGAGTTCCATTATATTGTTGGGATTTTTAAACAAAAATTGGTATTTAGAGCATTTGGTGGAATATTTACATTAACTGCCCGATTTAACATAAATAGGAAAACCTTCAGTACTATTTTCCTTTTAAGAGGAAATGCACCTGTTTATGGGATTTGACAAATGTTAAACTCATTGTTACATTTGCTTTAGCATGAGAAAGCTGAAATGCCAACTATAACTACAGCATTACACTATTCCATTTTCAACTAACAGTTAAAAGATATAAAATGCTGTAAAATAAAATACTGTGTTTCATCTTAGGAAGGATTTGTAGTGATTCCTGAAAAAGTTGAAAAATTCACGAATATTCACACTGTTAGAAAATATGGAATAAAGTATCACATTAAAGAGTCTTTGCAATTTTTCACATGAACACCTTATGGTATAATAAATGTTTTAAAAAAGCTAAATGAAAACTCTATGGCTCCAAATTATTATTTACATCAATTTTCATTGGGGGCCTGATTGGCATTTTTGGTCACACTTTGCTGTATGGGACTGTCTCAGGCTCCGACAAATGTGCAACACCCATGGTCTTGGAATACTTTGTGAGAGCTGTTTACCGCTAGTCAGTGACAACTAGCTGCAAACCACTGGTTATGTACTTTAAGAATTAAATCATAGTATAAGTGTGTTGGTTCTAACACTACTCAGTACATTATATTACATAGTGATTTTCACATAGGTCAATCTACTACTCTCTCTTATGTATGTACTTATCTCCTCCAAGGGTTTTGTTTAATCCACCACCACATCAAGATCTGCTTTGACCAGCCTCTTGCACAGTGCCTGGCATGCATGAGGTGCTCAATAAACATTCTTGAATCAGCACCTTATCCTGAATGTCCCCTCATCTCTCATGTCTCTTCATTATTCCACTGGTTATCCACAACCAATATCCATCCGGAGCACTATGTCATACGAAAGAAAAACTCCCGCCTTCTCCTAGTGGTTTGCTTGGATTTCCCACCCACTCAGCCATGGGCGGTGCCAGGTCTGTTTTGTTTATTGCTATCGCCCAGTATCTGTTAAATGCTTAAGATACATCTAAAGCATGAATGCAAAGCAATGAATCTAAACTTTTACTAAGACCACTGCCTTTTTGCTCACCACTCCCCACAGGAAGAAGTATTAAGGCCACTAGGCAAGAGAACTTCAACTTACAGACCTTTCTACATCCTCAATTATAACGATAGCCCATTTCCTCTGGTTTTTAAAAGAATATTATTCATTCATTAGCTTAATTTAGAGTAGCTTCAACCTATCTGGTCAATTACTTTTAACTACCTTTCAAATGTGTTTAACTCTACCTTTTAAAAAAATTACCTTCCTCTCGACCTCTGCCCCACAAGCCCTCACATTTTTCAGTCTTCATCATCCCTTTACCACTTCACTGTCTGTTCCCCTACTTATTACCCGCTCCCCCCCCCGCCCCTCACCAGCCTCATTTCTGCCCCAAGCGGCCACGAAAACCACTCCTCAGCGGCACGAGCTACTCCCTGCTGACCTGGGGTGTTTCCCATTATCGGTCTCAGACACGTCTTCCTTATGAAGTCCTCTACTTCTGCCAGACCTTATTTGTTCCCCGTATCATTCAAGCTTCTTTTGGGATCCCAAATGCTTTATCTTCAAAATTTTCCTTTCTAGACTAGCCCTGATTGAAACTCAGATCAAAACGGAAGGCTGTCTACTGCACATTACCCACTGGATATCCCGTAGGTTTTTCATCTCCTAATATATACTCTTTTATTTTTTGAGTGCTATGGATTGAACTGTGGGCCTCGTGCATGCTAGGCAAGCACACTGCAGCCCACATCTTAATTTGTCACAGCCCCCACGGAAGGCTGTCCCGGCAGTGTCCTCACTGTCGGCTGAGGGCTCTTTCATTCGTCAGCTCCACAACACAGTACAGTAGATTTTTCTCTAGGCCCCGGAGAGTCCACAGTCACTAAGTGGGGCAGAGCAAGACCCTCGTGTCAGCTACCTGGGTTTTTGTTCTTTGTGCTCACTTTCTCCTAGGAGGGAGGGACGACAAAGTGTTCACAGCTAAGCAGGTCTGAAAACCGAGGTCCAGTCTGTGTCTGTCACTACTGAGACTTCTATACTTTGTTACCTCTTACATTATCCATAGGCGAATAAACAAATAAAACCAAGATTAATAAACATTTACAACCCACTTATACTTTCCAGGTACTGTACTTGATTATTTCCCAAATATTTACATTTAGGTTTTTTAACAAGCAAGTGGGGCAGATATTATTGGTTTTCTTTTACAGGTAAACTGATCATATATGGAGTAACCACTTTTCTTTTTTTTTTCATTCTGTTTTCCTATTTAATTTGAAGGTTATGCAAACAGCAAAACCAGGCTTGAATATGGTCTTTTTGAAGAGAATAAAAAAATTATATAAATTTTACAAATTTGCTAGTTTGTTTAATTCTGAACATTTTAGGTTTGCACATTCATAGGTGATGACGTATTATGAATATTCCTCGTTAAATTAAATTTTAAACTGATAAACAGAAAAAGTTGCACAAGCTTATGGGGTACCATGTGATGTTTCAATACAAGCATACACTAGGTAGTATTTACATCAATATAAACATATCTCTATAGAAGTATTTGCATTTATTTATTTTTTATTTTTACTTTTTGCAGTACTGGGAATTGAACACAAGGCCTCATACATGGTAGGCAAGCACTATCACTGAGCTATACCCCAGCCCCATTTATCATTTCTTTATGGTGAAAACTTTCAAAATTCTTTTGTTTAGCCTTTTGAAATATACAGTACATTATCTGTAGCCACTCTACTATGCATCGGAAGGCCAGAACTTCTTCCTCAGTGATACTTATTTCTTCAACTCATGATACTATTGTTTTAATACTTAACACTTTGTAAAGCTTTTTTACTTAAATAAAGCTGTTTCCCTTATGTTTAAAAATTCTGAGGAGCCAGGCGTGGTGGCACACTCCTGTAATTCCAGCACTCAGGAGGCTGAGGCAGGAGGATCGTTGAGTGCGAGACCAGCCTGGGCTACAAAGTGAGCTCAAGGCCAGCCTGAACTGCATAGTGAGACCCTGTCTCAAAAAGGGCCCCCCTCCAAAGAAAATGTACTACTATTAATTTGCTTTGGAGTGTGGGTTTGGCCCATTTCTTTACCACACTGCACAGTAAGTGTAACTTACACTTGTACACTATCTCACCAAATATGTCCCATAACCCATATACATTACCCCACTTGATCTTCACTGCTCTGTGAGGTAGGAGAGGAGGGTATTATCCCCACACAATGAAAGGCTCAGGGAAATCACACAGTCTCGCCAGAGTTACAAAGTTAGTAAATAAATGGCCTAACTCCTGGCCTCCTGACACCAAATTCATCTTTTCCACCATACGGGTTCTTGATTCTCTGACATGGAACTGTTTACATTTTTTTGCAAAGGTCTCTTATGATGAATTACATATTCTTTGACATGGCTAGCGTTAGTCGTAAAATGTTTTTTCTCTATGGAATGCTAATTTATATGGAAATTGAGATAAATTTTGCCATTCAACTAGTTGGATTTTTGATGCTGCCTTAAATACTTGGCAGGGCAGATGAATCAGTCATGGCCTATTTATAACCTATTACTTAAAAAGCTAAATGATATAATATGTAAGAAATAAGCAAACAAAAATGTTGATATACTTTGTAAGTCACTAAAGATGGTATGAATGTGCCGTGAAAACAACAGGTATTCACTCAACTGACTGAATTAATGAATAAATCTGTTACCTCAGCTCAAAGTTTTATCAGTAATTACAGTGACCGTATCATCCAAACAGAGACACCTCTGTAAAGAGGGAGCTATTAATTATGCCATGAAACGGATGTAACCTGGGATTGCTTCAGGCAAATTAAAACAAACAGTAACTTTGCTACAAACTAAGAAAGCACTTCAATTTTATTCTTGAGGAAATGAAATTACATTTAACTTGAAAATATTCAAGGGAGTGTAGAAAAAGATAAATAAAAATTTTTAAAAAGAAAAAGATTAACTAGGCTGCTAATACTATAAATAGAGAACATATAATTTCTGAATAAAAATTTCTTCCAGATTTTAATGTTAACTTTATCTATTTACGGAAATAAAGACAGAGAAACTTTCTACAAATACAGTATAAAATAATGTCTTATGTCTATTTCCCAGGAAACAAATTAAATGACAGTTATTTCTGTTACTTAAATAATATGACATATGCCATCTCTTAATGGCATAAAGCCAAAATCTGGAGACAACCTGAGTTTGTAAGGGTTAAAATAAAAGAACAGCACTTTGGAGTAATGCTGAGAATTGGGGCAAGCAGAAGAGCATTTACAGTGGATTACTAAGCTTCCCAATTCACCAAAGAGGTAAAGTCCAGCAATATAAGACTCCTTTGTAGCTAACTAAAAATACATTGTCAGTGGATTTGTCCAGTTTTATGTATAAGCAATACTTCTTTCACCTGAACTAATACTAGTAGTCATATAAGCCCCTTATTGCCATGTGCTGCATTTTTTTTGCTAATCTTCAAGGATTTAGCTTCTTTGCCACATACCTCAGGGCACCAACTGATAAAGCTCTAACTCTCCATTTTTCCAGGACACCAACAGTGCAGCCTTGCAAAAAATGAAAATCGCTCAAGAGATTTAAAGGAGAAATTTATTTTTAAAATCCTGACTTGAAGCAAAGAGGTGGATTTTTAAAAAGCTTATCTATAAAGAATCAGTTTAAATTTAAATTCTATCTTGGAACTCTTTCATGCATTCCAGCTTTAAAGTTTATCTTTTGACAGGGACTTTCTACAAAGGTAATGGGCAGCTTTGTCAATATAATCTGTGGAAGGTTTTAAATTTTTTTTTTAATGTTAAAATCCTTTCATTAAAAAAAAAAAAAAAAAAAATATATATATATATATGTATTAGCTGGGGTAGCAGTACGTTTACCAAGCACTAGTTCAGATTCCCATCTACATTGTTATTTCAGAAAAATAACCCATAAATACTGCTGATGAAAAGTCAAATTTAATCACCTAACATTTTGGATGAGAAGCTATGACTGGTAAGTTTTTTGCTGTCTTTCTTAGTATTTAAGGTCTTCACATTAATTCATTTTAGGAACAGTCTAAACACTAATAAGTTGATTTAAAAAATTTTTTTTGCTACCAGGAATCAAACTCAGGACCTTGTACTTGCTTGCCAGGCAGGTGCTTGTGCCACTGAGCTATATCCTTGGGCCAAGTTGTTTAAAATATTAACAAGACAGAGGTGCCCAGTTGTGGTTAACGACAAGTGGTTGCAGCAGGGACACATAGCTGTTGGCCAGTGCTTGGTGCACATTCACATGAACACGAGCTCTCAATTCGCAACACTTAGGGAACATTAACTTGTCCACTCTTCGAATAGGCAGGAGAAACAGGAAAGCAGCATTCCCCCTTTTACTGTGTTACTGTATTTACCGAAGCACTGTGTCACTGTTTATGATTGTGAATAAGAGAAGACAGGTCACGAGGCTGCACCCTTTAGGTGGGAGGGAAGAGGATGCATACCTTTTATTGACAGGATGAAACCAAAAGGTCTTTATAGTTTTCTAAACTGTTTAAATGCAATAAAAGATTAGAGGCAAATCTTAAAGGAACTGGGGATCAATTAAAGAAACATTAAAATTTTAACTTTTACTTATGTTATTAAGGCTTTGAGGTCACCCCTTCCTGTTCTTTAAACCATGGCACTTAAACAGAGACACTCTTAAGGTTCCTTCAAAGACTGAAATCTTACCAAGCTGTGCTGTCACCTTAGTCCTGAAGGCTCACTGTCCTAGCCTCTCACTGGCACGCTGCGCTCAGACACACAGAGCCGACAGTGGCTGGCCTGCAAGGCTGCCTGGCATGGCAGAGAACCAGGCTTTGGGCGGACAGACCTCGCCAAGGCACAGCTCTTCCATCTACAGCCACCGGAAGTCACTCACCTTTTCATGCAATTCTTTTCAGTTGTAAAACAGGAAAAGCAATACCAAGTCTGCAAAGCTGCTTGGAGGATTAAATGATGGGGTCTGGGCAGGCCTGGCACTTGAACGCACTCAGTAAGTGATAGTGGCTAAAATAATGTACCATCTAGGTGAGTTCATTCAATAGCATATGTTGGCTCAAGGGAAAGAATTCATCAATCAGTAGTACACAATTTGGGGAGTCCTGTGTAAAGTATATAGATTTCCCATTATAAACAACTTTTAATTATACATGAGTAGATTATCAGCATTATCACATACTTGTACAAAAATTTTGAATTGTCAGCCACTTCCTCATCCTAAATGACATAAGCTAGTCTCAGCCAGTGCTGCTATGAGAAGGCTTCTATGCTGTCATTATTGGAGAAGGCACAAAACCAGTCATAAGAAAGGTGGACCGTACTTTATAACAATGCTGGTACTGAACAAGAGGCAGAGTCGGAGGTAGGGAAGCAAAGGTCTGAGAGGCTGAGACTCAAGAGTCATTCTTAAGTGGCAGGGCTAGAGCTTTCACCCCTGCCAGTGTGAGGGCCAAAGCCTGTGCATGCCGTGGGGTACTGCTGGGCCTACTTACCCACACATGCTACTGCCATGACTTGGGGATGAAGTGCAACTGCGCCATCCGGATCATATTCAAATAAAAAAACAGTCAAATATAAAAACATAATCCTGCCTGGCACAGTGATAGGTGTCTATCATCCCAGCTAGTTGGGTGGCTGAGGCAGGAAGATCACAAGTTGGAGCCCAGCCTGGGAACTTAGCCAGATCTGGTCTAAAATTAAAGAAACACAAAGGGTGGGGGTTGTAGGTCAGTGGTAGCGGAGTGCTTGCCTAGCACAAGTGAGCCCGTGGCTGTGCTCTTCACCACCACAAAAACAAAGCACATTCTCTTGTCTGACACGTGGGTTGTGGCTTACTTTCTATTTAAGATACACTTGGGGAAAGCTTCACGGCAGAATGCTTGTATAGCACGTGAGGGGCGCTGGATTCGGTCCCTAGCACCACAAGATACCTCACACGGGACCACAGCAGAGTGTAGGTACAAATGTCCAACCCTAACAATGTAACCAACAAAATATTTTCTTATTTATGTTTTCATAATGGTTCTCCATCCAAAACGCACCTAAAATATTAAGAGTAATTTTATTTATTAATTTTTTTGTGGCAAGGGAATCGAATTCATGACCTTGCGCTTGCCAGGCAGGTGCTGTGCCACTGAATTATATCCCTAGACCCCCCAAGAGTAATTTTTAATTAAAATAATCCTGTATATTCATCTAAACTCCAAAGATCCATGGTTTGAAAAAAACTATTATGCAATATATATACTGACAGGCATAGAAAACAATTTTAAGGAAAATTTTAAGCTGCTCTGAAACGTACCATTGGGTTCACCACTAAAGCTATTATGTTGTGTTTATATCTGGTCAGTCTAATTGTTCTTAACACGGTTTTCTTTAAAAGCTAGTTTGGTGCCATTTTAAGTAAGGGACAGATTACACTGACACTGACTAATGCGTAGAACTCCTCACAAAGGGGAACTACAAGTGTGCACACACTATTTCACTTATGTCCTTTTTGTTTGTTTTCTGAGGCAGGGTCTTGAGTTGGTTTTGAACTCACTGTGTAGCAAAGGCTGACTTGAACTTACTACACTCCTGTCTCAGCCTCCCAAGTGCTGGGACTAAAAGTGTGCACCACCATGGCTGGCTTCACTTACCCGCCATACTCGAGACAGGGCCTCGTTTATTTCAGGCTAGCCTTGGACTCACTATGTAGTACATGCTGGTCTAGAACTCACATTAATCCTCCTGTCTCAGCTTCCCCAGTGGTGGGATGATAGGCATGCGCCACCATACCTGGCTTCCATTTTTAACTTAATGTAGGAAAGCAGAGTAGCTAGACTCATCTTGCTGGCCAGGACTGAAATTCTGGCTCCTGTTTAATTACTTACTATGTATGTTATTTGGGTCAAGTACTTTCCTGTAACTCTCAACTGTTCATCTTAAAGTGCTGATCATTACAGAGCCCACCGCAGAGGCCTGCAGGAAGGACGAGGACTCAGCATGGTGTCTGGCACATGCCAGTTACTCCATCTAACTGTGGTAACCCTCCGAGACGAAATATCCACGGGTTACAGAAGTGACACGAGCATTCCGGACCTTGCCCAGGTGTGCTGCACTCCGAGTCCAAACTCCCTCCATGCACCAGGCAAATGTGTGTAGTCAGTGGACTCCTCACTCATCCCTGAGACTGAGTCAGTGCGTACAGCAAAATGAACGTGGGGAGCTCAGTAGACTACCTCTTACTGCTTTTGTTGTGGAAAAGTAAGAAAGCTGACTGGTTACAGGTAAATATACCCAACTCGGGCTACTTTCAGTAACTCCTTTTCCTTGACATTTGGAAGGAGTTTAGTGAGGCTGTGAACAGCGACATATAATGTAAACACTAATATTGATTCCCTATCAATGGCACTGCCCCTTATTCTTTCTTCCCTGCACAAAGTTCTAATTTTTTAAAGTAATACTAAGGAAAAAAAAATTGTTTAAAGGATATAACAATAGCTGCTTCACTTGTACTAACAGATTGGCTACTATCGTCCAAAGAAGTGGTAAACTCTTACCTTCTACAATTTTATAGGTTGATTCAAAATGAAATAATAACCCTACCATCAATGCCACTTACTGTGGTGTCTGATTATGCGCCAGCTGTGGCACCGTGCACAGCTGATACATTATGTCACTTAATCCTCCTATAAGCAACATGTCCAGTTTCACAAATGCCAGGATTTGAATTCACGTCTAACCCTGCAGGCAGTATTATTATGTCTTGTAAGATATGTGACCACATGGGTAAACTTTAATCTTTTGTCATTTTTCTTATCCACAAGCCGTCAAAACTGATCCCAGGTCTTGTATCCTCTGCCAGGTGAAATCTGTGCTACTAAGGTTCCCACTGAGGCAGCCGGAGAGACTTTTCCTTCTCCAAGTCATAGTCTCCTATCACAAACCTAATCGATGGGCTTCGCTCAAGCTCACAGTGGCTGTTGAAATACCACCGACTTTCCAAAGGTACGGCGGTGATGAGAGCAACAGCTCCGTGTTTGATGCACTGAGCGCTCGGCTGCAGGTTACTAGGTACGTGACGGCCAAACGGCTAATTGTCGGACAACATCTAACAGTAAACATTTCAAAATGTGAATCCCATCTGTGGTAAGTGACTGGCACTTGCTAGGCGTGACCACGAGCTTGGACAAGTCCTTCTCAGGGTCAGTCTCTCATACATAAACACTGATGCCAGTACCTGCTGGATCCACGTTATAGGTACGTCAAGAGAAGAATACGGTGTGTGGGAGTGCTTTAAGACCGAAGGAGTTGTACATAAAAATAACGTAAGACAATGAAAATGATTTTTTAAATGGAAATAAAAGTTGGGTTTCTGTGTCTTGGTAACATGCCCATGTTCAATTATTTGACATCAAAATTTCCATTCTACTTCTTTATATTTCAGAAAAGCCCGGGAAGACAGAGAATAAATTTAGGCAGAAAAATGTGAAAGGTACCATCACTGTTGTCACCCAAACTAATTTTCTAATTAAGTCTGAAGGTGAAAATCTTGTACAACTACTAGTAATAAATCTGCTGTTTTCTGGGTACCAAAACAAAAACAAAAACAATAACAAACTGCTGTAGGTCCACTGCACCACCTTTAGCAGGTGGGAAAATTACTGGGTACCCTCTTGGTTGTGAGGCTTAAACAAAGCACTGTGTCTAGAGGCCAGGGAAGGACTTTCTGAGGAGCCCTACAAGGTCACATGCATAACGAGTCACGCCCGCAGAAAGTGGAAAAGAAACTTTCAATTAACCAGCTGCTCTAACAACCGCGTCCTGGAGGACCAGCGGAGCTGGACGAGCGGAGCCCACACGCTGCGCCCACGGGCGCTAGGTCTTGGTTCCTACGAAAACGGAATGTGGTCAGTTTCTCTGGAGGGACGATGAAAGCGGGATTCAGTGACAGGGTAAAACACATCGACCCTACCATGTGGAGTTGCTTTTGCTCACCTAGGACTGTATGGCAGCCCTGACGCTTGGGTTGGATTCTCCAGATTAAGTTAGAGCCCAAGATGGGAGGAACAAGGCATGCGCAGCAGGTAGCCCCACAGCTAGGTAAGCCAGTGGCTCTCCAGAAAGCCGACCTAGTAGTCCTGTCCTGCGCCTTGCTGTTCCCTTAAAGGAGGAATAGAGTGTCGCGAGCTCAGGAAAATGGATGCTTTTTCTGGTATCTACTAGTATAAACTAGCATGTAGCAGACTTGAAATTATAATTAACAAAAATATCATGCATAGGCTAAGATTACAGATTTTGCAAACTCACGGATATTGCGAGAGTTAATAGCTTATAGTCTGCGGTTAGATTCCTCCTAAGCTATATATGCACTTTTAACATCTGTCAGTGTACACGAGCTTGATGACACGTTTGCGGGTTTTAGAATGAAGCTGAAGCTTCTTGCGCTCATTACGGACATACCCCCACAGCGCACTCACGGCTGGAACACAGACACACCCGGGCTTGGTTACCTGGACTTCTCGCTAGGGCTTGGCCCAGCCCGTGTCGGAAATGAGAGACTGCTTACTTTTTCATGCTTGTGTTTCTCCTTCTCTTTTTCTCTCTTCTCTCTCTCCTTCCTCTCCTTCTCTCTCTCCTTCTCTTTCTTCTCCTTCTCCTTTTCTTTCTCTTTCTTTTTCTTCTTCTCCTTTTTGTCTTTTTTCCTCTCTCTCTCCTTAGGCTTCTCTTTGTCCTCAAACAGCTTCTCCGGCAGCATGGGCGACAGGGCGGGCAGCAGCGAGCAGACCCTGAGCGCCGCGGCGGGGCCGAGCAGCGGCGGGGCCGCGTCCTTGGGGGGCAGCGCCGGCGGCGCCGGGGCTGCCTTCGCCTTGTCTTCGCGCCCCTTTTCTTTGGCCCTTTCCTTCTCTCTCTTCTCTCTCTCCTTTTTCCCTCTCTCCCTGTCTTTCTTCTTATCTTTATGCTTTTCCTTCTCCTTCCTCACAGTTCCATCTTTCAATCTCACCTTTGCATCAACATCTTCAAATTCTTTCATTTTAAACTTACAGGGATCCGAATCCTCATCTTTCAGAAACCCCCTCCACGGGTACTTTGCCTCCTTGCCGGCCTCCTTCTCTCTCTCCTTCCCTCTGTCCTTGTCTTTGCCTTTCTCTCTGCTTCTGTCTTTTTCCCTCTCTTTATCTCTCTGCCTTTCTTTCTTTTTCAATTTAGTCTTTAGCTCCTTTTTCAACTTCTTCCTCACCTCCACAGAGGAAGGCGGCTTGGACTTCTCCTCGTACACTTTGTGGAGCGGCTCCGGCGTAGGAGGGGACACCGAGGGCGAGGAGGCGTAGGGGAAGCTGGCGGGCGCGCCGGACGGGGTCGCCAGCTTGGCCTTCCGTACAACCTCGTCAATGGAGGCGTCCATCGTCCACGAGTTATCAGAGCTTGAGGTTCCACCTGAAAGAGGCAGAGGGGTGGACCCTGACTTTGTGAAATTGTTCGAGGAAGCGGAAGCCTTTGGAGTGGTACACTCCAAACCGGAAATTCTTTTAGGGCTGGTAAAAATGTCTCCTTCGGACTCGGACCCAGAAGAAAACTCAAAAGGATCTGGCTCCCGCTCAGCACAGGCTCGTGCAATCACAGCATTAATAGAGTCGTCAATTGTTTTATCAGTTACAATGGCCTTTTTCGGCTGAGACTCATTATTGAGTTTCCCCACTTCGGGAGGAGTCTGTGTTTGCTTCACTGGGACAGTCTCTTTGCTCATTTTTTCATTTATTGTAGCTGAAGGAGTCCTGTTGGGTGTTTCAGGTCTAACGGGCAGCTGGGGAATATGAGTCATAGTCTTGGGGCTCTTGGGACTTTTGGGGCTCTTGGAACGTCCAGGTGATTTCTTTTCTTTGGATACAGTTTTTGGTGACCGAATAGGACTTCCGACTATTGCTGGTGATGGGGTAGTTTTAGGAGATTTAGTTTTCTGTCCTGGAGAAGTAGTTTTGGTCTTTGTTTTAGGTGTAAATGCCTTTGTTTCTAATGGTTTTGCAGTTGGAATTTGTGATTTTGCTACTGGAGCCAACATTGGCGGCTCAGGTGATGGAGGTGCCAGGTCAGTGCTGTCCTGCACGTGGACAGGAGAGAGCATTGGGGGAATCTTCTGTGTATTTATTGAGCTAAGTGGTTCTCTAGCTTCCAGTAATACTACGTCAAGGTTGTCTCCTTTAGTGCTCAGCAGCCGTGGTCGCTTCATGGCGGGCAGCTCTTCAGCTTCGGGACTGTCCAATGGTCTCTTACCCAGGAAATTCTCATCATTAATAATCTCCTCCTCCTCCAACTCATCGTCTTCCTCCAGGGGAACCTGCATGGCCTCTGCTGATGTGCCCCCGTCAGTGGGCACCTGCTCTTCTTCTTCCTCTGGGAAGGGGAGAAAAAAAGGATTATTAGAATGTAACAAAAACTTAGATATAAATGTAATTCTTCACACATAATTTCTAGTATGCAGAGAATAAAGCAGTTATGTTTTCAAGGATTTTTCCAACCTCTATGCTGTCCTGCTTTAAGATGGGCAACTGCTGAGAGCACATGTACAAAAGGACTGGGGGCTTTTCAGTGGCACGGTCCCAACTTCAGGGTCTGGACCCTGTAAAGCACCTCCAACTGTCTTTCCTCCTTCATTAATTTTTTTCCTGACTTGGATAAATACTATTTCCATGTTCCTTCTGTGTGTTTCACTTTCCTTCCCTCCCAACCTCCCTTCCTCTCTTCTAAAAATCAAGGATGGTTTATTATGTGACTACTAATCCTCAAAAGGAGAGAAAGGTATACTCTTTTGGAGCTTTTGTAAAAGTTCAGTTCCCTGGACACAACTCTTATTCTACTCATTATATAACGTCTTATATCTTTGGTTTCAACACATGAAAAATCCCACTACCTACGTCTCAGCAGTGTTTTGGTACTACAGGGCAATGGGCCCTAGGCAACCTCTGTCTCTGAGTCTGCGTCCTGATGTCTAAAAAGGACTATTACATGCCTTGCTCACTTCACAGAGCTGTTATAAATCATACTATTCACTTTTACATAAATTAATCATGTAATGCAAAATGAGAAAGGTTGAAAGTTACACAGGAATAATTCATGACCTAAAAGAGTTCACAGTTTCTTGGGGAAAACAATGTATGCATGCAGTACACAGAGAGTGATCGGGGCCAGAGACAGATGAAGAGCTACAGGGTTCAAATGAGAAGCAGATCACCGCAATGTCAAGTATATGGGAGGCTTCAGTAATTATGTCATGTGTGGAGTATTTGGAGCTGGGAGTGGTGTGGAGTTCAGGATAAGGACTGGAAGTAGATTGCAGGAAGTGTATAAGCATCAGGAATAATTGTCTAGAAAGCAGGTGTAAGACAGGACCCAATAGTAAGAAAGCTTAGTAAAACTGTGTCTAGATCCTATGACTCTGAATTCCAGAAGGAAGAAACCTCTATTGTACAGGTAGTTTGGGCCTAGTGAAGCTTTTGGGCAGTGGAGAAAAAAGTGTGCCTGTTAAAAGGTCACATGGGCAGGAACATGCACTTTGGGTGGATTACAATGGGAGGTAACAGATCCTGAAGAGGACAGGAGAAGAGCTACTGAGATGGTTCAGGGAAGAGACAACAGAGTCTAAACATGAACAGTGGTAATAAATAGGAAGTGACAGAGGTAAATGATGTTTTGAAAATACAACAGAGAGAATCTAATAAATGATCAGGTATAAGTAAAGGAAAGATTCAAACACAATTTAAGGCTTTGAGGGCTAGAAAGTGATAAAGGTAGTCATTCATGGAAACAGAAACAAAGAAACAGAAGCTCAATATCTAGACCAGAAGTTTGATGAACATTTAGTTATTGATGTCAAGTAGGCACTAAAACTCTAATATTGAAGTTCAGAAAACAGGACATAGTGTGGGACAGAAAAATCTTTTCTGAGATCATTGAAATCATCAGAATGAGCACATATGTAAGGGTAAAATGAGGGGTATGTATCTGTAAAGGGAGGAGGAAGAACTAAAAAAACAAGGAGGATCAAGCCTCAGAGGCCAAAGGAGCAGGAGCTTTAAAAAGGAAGCAGAGCAAACAAAGTCAGCCTTCTAGGTCCACACGATGGGAGGCGGACAGCAAGGTCACACTACAAACGCAGCGGGAGGTGCTTGACAGTAACTGGATGAGGTGACACGCGGAAGAGCACTCTGTACGCTAGAGAGAACGGTGTGGGCTCAGCGCGTGATCTTTACTACCAGCACTTGATAGTGACACAAGCATCCAGCACCCAAGGCAGACACGCCGCCATCCCTGCAGACTGCTTCTCTCCATGCTTCCCCTCCAAATCTGCAGTGAGGACAGTTTTGTACTGTTTCCTCTAATGCGCTTTCCCATGGCGGCTGTTTTCTTAGCTTCAGGGTAAGCCTCTGTGCCTCTTCTCTGTACGGCGGCAAGGATCTTCAAACCAGCTCGTTTCCAGGCTTCCTCAGAAACCTCCTTTCCTCGCCTCAGGTGATCCTCTGAATACAAAAATTGGTGTGTGGCTTCCCATCCTAAAACTCTTCCTGGTCCCATCAGAAGTGATTTGCAAAGGGCACCACCTTGGAGCCTGAGGGTTTTATGGGTCCTCTTCGGAGCTACTGCACAGTAGAGACATGGTCTCTTGTGTTCTAGGAAGTGGAAGAGTTACGTATAAGGCTACTTACCTCTGAAGTTATCTGCTTTATATGCAGAGCTCCCACAAAAGCTTTGTTGTGAGGTTAAAACATGGTTGAAAGTCACTACTCTAAGCTCTTGTAGCCCCCTTCCCTAGCGTGGCTGATGAAGGAGCTCCGTAACTGGCCCCCTGAGGCCCTCACCCTCACAGCAGGCCGTGCAGCACTCACCCCAGCCACACACAGAGGGCCACGTCGCCACTGGTGCCCCTGCGCAGGGCGGGTGGGTGTCTCCCGCTGCCTCTCTGACACCTGGTGACTGACCATTTCTTCTGAGACTCACCAAATGCCACTGTTCTTCTAACACTTTTCTTAACAACAAGAAATGGTACTCACACCTTTGACTCTACATGCAATAAAGAAAGCCTAGAACAGTGGTGGTGAACCTTTCAGAGACTGACAAACTGCAACCTAAGACCTACTCATTTATTACAAGGTGCCAACACTGCAACTAAACCCAAACACCGAGGTTTTAGTTTAGAAAAAACAACTCTACATTAACAACTTGTCTTAAAAGAAAAATATAATAGCATGTGTGCCACAGATTCACCACCGCTGGACCAGGATAGTTACTATTTACTACTGATACTTACTATCTGCCCCTTTCCTGTCCTAGACACATCATAGTCAGATCATTTAAGTCCTTCCCTCCTCACTTTCAGGAGAATGAGGGACTCAGAATCTGCTCCACTGCTAATAGGTAAGCATATAAAAATCAGAAAGAAGACAGCGTTAGGATATTCTCCAAGTGACTAAAAGTTTTAGAACACTTATTGGTGTCATATTTTTTAATGTTAAAGAGACTTTTCTTACTGTAGAGAGGACCACAGATCTCAGGGCTGTCAAAGCAGGAAAGATTTGCCCCAGACGGCATCACAGGCCTGTAGAATATGCTAATAAGCACTTTGTCTCCTAAATCTGGAGGCCAGTTTGGGCATGGATTAGTTCTGAGAGCACTTCAGCAAGTGTACAGGAGAGTAGAAGGAAACTGCTCTAGCACAAGTAGCTCCTGGAGAGGGTTGACCCTGGACTAGAAAGACAGCTCTCGTTTCTCCAGATGGAAGGCCTGTGTTAGAATAAACCGGAACTTAAAAATTAATGGTTTCTACACCATATGTATGAAACTGAGTTACTTTACTATTGTGAAGGTCAGAACTGGTAAGATGACTCCACACAGATAACTGAACTGATGTATGTAAAAATAAATAAATACTTTAAAAAATCTATCATTTGCTTTTCCCATTTTTGTTGTTACTATATTTGTAAGTGGCTTGCTTGTACTGAGCTTCACATTAGGGACCTTACACTACCACATCTGTGGCTTCTTTGATCAACATTGCACCTTCTGAGAGTCACCCGCATCGATACATTTCACTGTTGCTGAAATTGCCAACACTTACTAATCCACCCTAATCCATTCTCCGGGGAGGGACGTTTCCACCTCAATGAATATATTTTGTTTTAGAAATATTACCAACGTAAAACCAATACAATTGATCTAGTTTATGCCTCCTCAAATGGAAACTTGGTAGATGGTTATGCATGCATTTCTGGCTTTTCATTGCATGGACAATTTTAATTCTTTGCTCTAAGTTTACAATAAGATAAATATAGCTACTGGATGACTTGTCCTTTACTTTGTGTAAAGGTTAATTTCAGATTGACAAGAGTGGACTGCAATAAAGTATTCTTCGCAGGCATGTGTGTAATGAGCACCATTTATTAAAATTATCTATAAAATATCTTGTGTTTTAATATTTTCCTACAGTCTTCTATGGAAATAGTTTTATTATAAAACTACATAATTTTCAACAGAAGTATAACACAATATCTGACATAATTCTGTTGTTTCAGTGCTTTGAAATCAGAGGAATCTTTTGGACATATGCGATAAACAAGTACTGGAGAAAACACCAGTCCAAGGAAAATGGGTTTTCAGTGGTTAAGATATTCAAGCAAGTTCTTCAGCTTCTCAGAGCTTTTCTTAACTCAGCAAATATGGACATTATCATCACTCATGGTAAGAGCATAGTGAACATTAATCACAGAAGTACAGAAATTTCTAAATAACAGTACTGGTCAATAACAGAGATATCTCATAAAGTTAACCTCATGATCTTTTTTTGAGAAGATTAAAAAACAAAAACTCTTCTTATTATTCTATAAAACCACATAACAACTGCACACGCCCACTAAGTCCACACCTGTGAGTCGGACAAGCCACATCCCTAGGCCCTTTTTAACCTTTTTCTCTCTGTAGTCTTGTTAATCACCAAATTCCCCAGGCTGGCCTGGGACTTGCAGTCTTTCTTCCTCAGCCTCCCCGAGTGCTAAGACTACAGGCACAAGCCACCTATTCCAGCAAGTCTTTTTTTTTGAAAGATACTAGATACTTTAGTAAGAGGGAACTAGTTCTGGATAAGTATTAATACTTCTGTTATTAAAGGTGGAGCCAGGAATTACAAAATCAGTCTTTCTTTCTGCTTGCATTAAAATGTGGCTAAAGTTAAGTGATACTGACCTTTAATTTGTTTTATTCTGTGAGAACTGATTTAAAATTATGGTATTTGACTGTCATTCATCAAAGAATACCAAGGGAGAAAAAAAGACACTTAACGGCTGCCACAATAAGAAGGCATTTTTCTTTCTAGCAAATATTTCTGTATGTAGGGTGTGATGGTTTGGATCTCAGGTGTCCATCAAAGGACACGTGTCTTGTTTTGTTTTGTTTTTGTCTTTTTGAGACAGGGACTTGCTCTGAAGTTCAGGCTGGCCTTGAACTCACAGCAATGCTCCTGCCTCAGCCTCCTGAGTGCTGGGATTACAGGCGTGCGCCACCACGCCTCGCCAATAGGACATGTGTTAATGGCCTGATTTCCAGCTTGGTCTATCGGGAGCTGGTGGAAACTGTAAGCAGCGAGCCCAGCGGTAGGTCGGTGGGGTTGAAGGGGATCGTGGGCTCCACTGCCTTCTGCTTTCTTTCTGCGAGGGGCTGTGTCCGTGTACCACGTGCACACACCCATGTACTACTCTGTCAGAGGCCCCAAGCAACAGGGCCAACCAATCACGAACAAAAACCTCTAGAACTATGTGCCAATACACACACACACACACACACACACACACACACATGTAATTTTACTGTAAGTTTTTGGAAACTGCTCGAGAATAAGTTATAGATATGGTCCTCTATCCTAACTATGTCAGTGTATGTGACTACAGAACAACAGTAAAATTCTCCTTTAATCACATAAAATCCCAAAATATATCCATGTTTATGTCTGTCTGTAAAATTTTGTAATACTGATGAGGGCAGGATACCATAAAGTCCACCCCAATTTTCCACTAGTGACACAAATAAATAATCCACACTCCCTACTTCCCTGAGGAATAATGAGAAAAATATGCTTTTTAACCAAACTTCTCAAACAAAAACAAAACAAGGCAGTGAGGTCCGAACACACCACAAGGATTTTGGAGAGGTCAATTCTAAACTATTATAAATATTGACTTAGAGCAAAATATCTTTTAACTAGAATAGTTAAGGTCTTTAAAGAAACCCTATAATCTAAAATGCTTATAGACACTAGGAAAAAAGGAAATGACTTGCACATGGCAGGAAAGCTTTCTGTCTCACTAACTACACAGACGCACGCTGCTCTGCAGTTCAGTGGTATGCTCTCAAACTAAGCATAACTTACACTTCCATTTTTAAACTTTCAAAAAGACAATAAAATGCTACCTGAATATATTTCACCCAAATTAAATATACTTAAAGCTAGATTTATAACAATTTAAAAGAATATACATGCAGAAATGAATTTCTACAATGACACAAACTTTACCATCTTCCCCATGCTCTATGCCCCCACTGCTCTTTACAGTCCATGCCTCTATTACAAAAGGGTTATATAAAATGCGTATTTTCCCAGCATTTGTCTTAACGTTAGGTTATATTTACTGTAATTGGTTCCTTGAAGTGACTCAATGCTGCTGGTTCACCTTTGCCTGCTCATTCACTCACTGTGAGTAGGCTCTAGGGATAGGAATTCTTACTAAACATATTTGTGGTCATTGGTTCGGGTAGGTGGGCAGGAATGTGCACAAAGTACTCGTGCATCCACATCAAGAAATATGAGGGCAGAAATGGAATGCTGGTTGGAACGGGAGCTGGAGAGAAATTACTCCTAGGATCCATACCAGTCACAATGTACTCAGCCATCTCCTGAGACCTAAGGTTTCTCATCTACAAAACCTAGGTATGACACCTCCTTTTAATCTTTACGTAATTACCATACACAGGGGATAATCTAAAGGGCAGGACAGAATTATTTTTACTCCTAAACACCCCACTGAAAAACATATTGCTTGGAATTCTGACCCACTTAATTTGCATCTTTGGATAATGATAGTATCTTCAAGACGTTATTTCAAAATATCTGTAAGACACTGAACCTAACAAATGAAACCATCCCACATCTGGGGAGTGAGAAGGCTGAGCAAAATGAAACATAAGTGAAATAATTTCATGGAATGTTAAGTAGGTTTGGAGCACAGGATGTTGCCAGGAAGGTCTGGGTCAGGCTCGGGTGGGATGTGCTGCTAGACGCAGAGGAAGCCAGGCACAGCTGGCAAACAACAGGTACGTAGACAGCGAATGCCTGATTAGGAGGAGGAGGGGTGATGGAAAAGACAGCTGTCATCGACTCCAACATTTTATGTGAGAGTTCTAAATGAAGCTCAAAAAATTTAATTCTACCTACATCATTTTATAAAATATTTTAAGTCATCATGTCTATAACAGAAATCAGACTCTCAACACACGGAGCAGCATGTATGAGTGGTTATGCATTTAAGAAAAAAATAAACCTATATACTTAAAAAAAAATTCCTAGCAAAGACAAGACAATTAGGTAATGACTATTCATATAGTACAACCAATCAATAAAACAATAAATTAGTAGTAAAGTGAGGGTGATGTGTTATAAACACCTATATACACACTGACCTGTAAAAAAGCACTATTTCACTAACATTCTGCACAATAAAAAACTAAAATGCTATATAAGCAAGCCAACCTGAAATGACACCTAGTATTATAAATGGCCTAATCTATATGTTAATACTGTTGTATCACATAACTGCAGCAAGACTAAGATAACAATATGACTTTGGGGTTTCTATGGCTACATCCTGGGCTAACGTGCTGGCAAGAGCTGGCTGCTGACACCACATGAGCATTCTGAGTGCTTCTTTTTGGTTATTTATGATATGATTTATGATAACGACAACATCTCCTATTTTCTCTCCTCCTCAGATACAATAAATTGCTATCGTTAATCACCCTTCTTGGTTCAACTACGATTACAATTGTATAATAGAGCTTAGCTATGGTAATACTGTGGATTTTTTTTTTTACAAGAATAAATACAAGTAGATCTCTTCTGACAATGTCAATATATCTAATATTTTAATCATCTTCCTTTAAGTCTTTTAGAACAAATTCTGTTACAACTGAGATTTCAGAGCCATGATTGTAAGCCCTTGGTACAAATCAAATTTATAATCAAGAACCACACATTCACAAATCACTACTATTGTCATTTTCTTAAACTTACTGCAATATTGAGACTGTGCACAGGATATAATTTCTTTTCTAAACTCAATAGGGATTGTTTTTTCTGTTATTGATAAAACTAATTTTATTGCTGTTCCCTTTGCCCCAGAATGAGGAAAACCGGCTATTAATCTATTAGAAGGCAAAACAGTAGAGAAAGAATAAAAACCTTGTAATCATACAGACATGTATGATACACCTCTGTCAATTACTGGCTATGTGGTTGCTTAATTGTTCTGAACTTCAATTTCCTTTTATGCCAATTTGGGTTAATAGGAAGTACTACTCCTTTGGCTTTGGAATAACACTAAGACAGTATGTGTAAAGAACTCAGCAAAAATGCTTAAGACATGAGTAAGACTATAAAAAAGAAATTCTTTTTCTCCCCATACCTACATCTTTTCAATGAGCTGGTACAACTCTGATGAAGAGGCTGAGTCTCCTGGAATGCGGAGAGCTGTACTGCTCGCTTGGCCGGGGGGCCTGACATGGGCCTGGGACATAAGCAGAAGTTTGAAGGCATTTGCACACTGCCTCTTACCCTCTCCCTACTCTAAGAAAATACCTTGGGTCTAGGACTGAGTCCAAATCAGCCTGCTGGAGGATAAGGATGGTGCAGGCCAGAGTCTGCTCAAGGCATCGAGCATGTAAGTGGGGCCGTTCACCACCAGCTGGTGGAAGCTACATGAATGAGCCCAGCCAAAGAAATGCATGGCTAAGCCACCCAAATGTCAACTCAGAACTGTGAACTAATAAATAAGTGCTGTTTTAAATCACTAAATTTGTGAGTAGCTTGCTATATAGCAATAGGTTATATATTCACATATATATGCGCACTTAGTTCTTGTTATTTGTCATAGTTACAGTCTTATAAAGTGTCTATGAACACTGAATTGTGAATGCTGAGCCACTATTCCCAGGGTTAGGTTCCTGTGAGCCTCTGGTCATAACACTTTAATCAAATGATCAACAGATAACCTTGAAAGATACCTTCTTCAACATCTATAGTTGATTCATCAATTTGGAACTACCACCTAATAGTAATACAACGTAGGCCTGAAGGAAGTCTGTGTTATGTACATACTTTCTTTGTTAAGCACATCACAGCCTCTTGTGCTTCAGAATAGCAGACAGCATTGTGAAATTTTAACTATAAATCATGCACAAAAAGCACAAATCTGTAGAAAGTATAGGCCTGCTCAGACCATGAAAAGAACACTTGTTTCCCATAAGCGGGGTAAAAGGCAGAGCACTGCCTTGTTTAGGCTCATGTCTGGGAACATGAACAATGATTGGCCCCATTTTCTGCCAATCAGCACAGATACTCCAATGAATATAGGAGTGCCCAAGCAATTTGGGTTATAAGTACCCATCCGTGAGCAGTTCTGTGGATATAAACTCATCAAGTACTTTTATGGATTAATGATGTAAAACAAAAGATTTTACTTAAAAGTAGTTTCAGTTCTTAAAAGTATGTCATGAAAAGTAAAAATATGCTTTATGAGTTAAAACATTATAGCTGGGTGTAGTGGCATACATCTGTAATCCCAGCTCTTGAGAGGCTGAGACAGGAGGATTATTGTGAATTTGAGGCCACCTGGGCTACATGGTATGCTCAAGGTCAGCCTAGACTACATAGTGAGACTGGTCTCAAAAAAAACAAAAAAACACAAAAAACTAAAACATTGTGACTATAATCTGGTATGTATTTTTCCCAAATCCAAACAGGGACATATCTGAGTTTAATTCAAAGAACAAGCCTTGTGCATAACATTCTGCTCAAACCGCATGACCTTTCCTTGACACTTTAGAACACGCCAAGGTATTCCCTTCATAAAGGTCTTTAGGCTCACATTTCCTGGCATCCTTCCACAGAATATGCTTCCCTCGGGTGTGCTTCCGCCTTGTTCTATAAAGCTCAAGCTTAACACTCTTTTCAAAGATGCAGTGTCTGGTCAGTTACTCTACATACAAAAATTAAAGAATCATAATTTGTAACTATGCCCTAGCCTCTTTCCCTAACTAAACCTCACTGAGACATGAGCTCTGTTTGCCTGTAGTTGTGACCATTACAGGCTGACGAAGAATACAGATGGTCTTGACAGAATGGTTTGACTTGTTTTTCAACCTTATGATAGTGTGAAAGTGATATTAATTATGTAGCAATGCAACTTTGTTTTTGTTTGTTGTCGTTTTGAGACAGGATCTCGCTATGCAGTTCAGGATGGCCTTGAATTCACTTTGTAGCCCGGGCTGGTTTCGAACTCACAATGATCCTCCTGCCTCAGCCTCCCGAGGGCTGGGTTTACAGGCTGGGCCAACAAGAGGACTTTGAATTTTAAAGTTTCACCTTTCCCAGGCTAGTGATATTCTCTAAGAAACTCAGGGGTAAGTAAATGAAAGATTTCTATTCTGGTGAATTTTGCTAGTGGGGAAAAAAGGAAACACATTAACACAAAAGACAATTCACAGTGATTTAGTGCTAGGAAGACAAAAAAGGATACCTTGTGTGGAGAGCAAAAGGGCTACTGATGAAGACCCGACACGGGCCTGGGCCGGGAGAAAGATATAGTCACGTGACAATGCTTCGAACAAACATTTCAGAGAAAACAGAGACTAAGGGCAAAGGCTGTGCTAGAGAACCCTCCCTGCTGCAGGGCGGAGGGAGGAGCAGCGGAAGTGGGCTGTGTGTATGGCGTGGAAAGGCCCACAGGCAACCAAGGCCGGACTCCGCCTGGGGCACTGAGAGAATCTGAGGTCAGCACCAGCAGGGCAGCCTGCCTGCAAGCAGAGAAAAGACCCAGGAACTCAGGGCGAGAACGGCAAGCAGAGGCCTTCAGATACTCACTCTGTGGATAAACAAGATAAGCCATACACAAGACAAACAAAAGAATGGGAAAATCACAATTCTTTATTTCATAAATGGAAAAAGGTCAGCAATATGAAGCCTCAGATGATTGGGTCAGCAGAGGTAAAACAACCATACCAATAGGAACTCTATTATTATATGAAAAGACACACACTCACAAATTCACTAAGCAAGCATGATGTGCATTACCATCCAACTTTCACAATATGAGGCAAACTGACTTTACAAAGACTTCAACACAGTCTGTTAATGCTGCAGAAGCCAGAGGCCACAGCACTTAAGAATGCACACGAGGAAAGGTTGTTTATCTTTGGGACTAAGCCCAAGTCCATTAAGTATACAGCCACAAAAACAAAAGTTACATCTACATTTGTGCTGTTTGATGCTATATTTTTATACTGTACAACATTCATAGGTACATAGTAATATATATATTCTTAACCAAATCTTTATTCTAATTTAAGATTGTCCCAGTGCTCTAAATGACCTTGACAAAATTCTGGAGGAAAAAAAAATCTCAAGACCTGGGGCTCTAAAGCTATTTTAGAATTAACTCTGAATAATTGTCCCACAATATGAGTTTCTTGATTAATTGCTTAAGATAAGGTCTCCTTTTCGTTGTGGCCTCCAGTGGCTCCCTCTCGTTCCCATAATCACTTTTGTCTCATTCTTCTAAACCCTGGAAGGCTAAGAGAAAAATCAGAGATATACCAATTCCATTACTTGAGGATTAGCTAAGAGATAACCCTGTGTATTCCATTACTGACCATTATTTGAGTAATTATTCAATAACCAGAGTACATTTGAAAGATGCACTAATTGTTTTCTGGGGCTCACTCTGGCTTTATATCAAAAAAGTTAAAAATGTTACATCCTTTAACACTGCAATTCTACATCTGGGTTACATGAGAAAATGTAGTAACTTTAACCATATTTTCTTTCTCTTTGTTTTTTTCCCCCTAAAGAAAGGTAAAAGCTAGAAAAATAGTTAAAGATCTTATTGACTACTTAGAAAATTAGGACTCTATTTTTGACCAGATTTGTGTAAGAGTCAAATTTCTGCATAATTTAGATAGAAAATTGGCAGGGGCAGCTATTCCATCTAATTTTAGCAAAATTAGCATTCAGCTACCTGAGTTTTGGCAGTATTCCAGCATGTTTATCCAAGGCAATAAGCAGAGAGAAATAAAAGAAAATTGACAATCATGCCTAAACAAGTTAGTTTCTCTACCTCTACTCTACGTCCTGTAAAACACACACGCGCACACACACACACACACACACACACACACACACACACTAAGAAATGAGTGAATAATTTCAAAAGTACACTTCATAAATGGATTCACAGGTTTTCTTTCTTCCTCTTATGCATAAACTGCAGACAGAACAAGAAAACCCCCCCTTTCAACATACAGAGAACCCTACAATGATAAGTCGACTCAAACTTGGCATACTAAAGAGTAATGATATTTTAAAAAAATTCTTATTCTTCAAATAAAGCAAAACAGTTAAATCAACTATTGACTGTGCTCACAGATGGAAAAATGATAGCAATGATACTTCTAACTTCACTCATAATTGCTTCACAATACTCCCTTAAAAAGCTGAAATACACATAACAAATATTTTCTTACTTAACTCTTCCTAGAACTGTATTTAGCTGGTACTAAATGAAAAGCCAAGAGGCACAAACCATGCATTTAATATTTATTGAGTAACTATTACTTGGTGTGTCTTGAGCTTGGAGAAAACCAAAAAGCATTTATTCTTCAAGCTCGTATCAACTTCCTATCTGGCAGTGTCCAAATTTGGTGGAAACAGGTAGAAAAAGGAAGGATGCTGAAGCATGGTGTAAGGTTTGGAAGCCAGGCAGAAAATGCCAGCAAAAGAGGGGCTTCCATGTAGTAACATCTGTGGGTTGCTAGGCGTGAAGAACTCAAATATGAAAGGCCTTGAAAATGTTTATACATGAGAAATTTACAAATAGGAAATAAATGTATCAACTAATATGTGACCTCAGTAATAAGGAGTAAGAACAGTGAAAAGGTATCTTAGAAATAAATTTTAAAAGCAGCACAACCCACCATATGAACCACATAATATAATTTTAGATTATCCAGTAGCCACACTGAAATACTATGAAACAAGTTAAAACTTATTTCAATAATATATTAACACACCAACAATATTATTTCAACATGTAATCAATATAAAAATAATTATTGAGATTTACTTTCTTCTTATACTACGCTTCTGAAATCTGAGGTGTGTTTATACTTACAGTATATGCAAAATTCAGAGTTTTGGAAATATTTGATTTATATGTAGGTTTCATGAAATTTATAGTTGAGAAAAGTAATGCACATACCCAAGATGCTCCAAAGGTACTTAAAAGTTTTTCAACAATGAGTACATTGTTTGTTTTGAATTTAAAAATTAAAATATAAGTAAGAAGAAGGAACGTGAAGACCTTGGCGACCCAGAGTCGCACTTTCCAAGCACACCATACACACTGTGGCTCCCAGCTGTCACGCTGGAGCGCAGATCTGGGCTTCTATCAGGACAACAGAGGCTAGAGACTCGGAGAAGGTTTGGAGGCAGGAACAAGAAATAATCGAGAAGCCAATGAAAGACGATGTGGTTGACTGGATGTAACTGAGAGAAGCAGGGCAGCAGTGCTGGTAATAGGTGCAGAAAAAGTATACAGAGGGGAGAAAACCTAGAGATAATTAACACTTACTCATTGTCTATGGTCCACTAGGCACCAGCAACAAAATGCTAGTGACAGAGTGATTCAGAAACGTGGCATTCTAGAACCCTAATACGCAGGTGTCATTTTTTGTTTGTTTTTTGAGGCAGTCTCATTGTGTAATGCAGAGAAGCCTCAAACTCACAGTGATACTCCCACCTCAGCCTCTTGAGTGCTGGGAGTGCAGGTGTGTGCCACCACGACCCATGGGGGTAAGTTTTAAATCCTCTCTGCTCAGGTGTCTATTTCTCAGATGAGCTATCTTTGCTGTTTTCTCCTTTCTGGCTTACAGGAAGCAGTGACCAAGTACGTGGCTTGGGAGTCGGATGGCGTGACCATTCAAGTCATACCTTCATCATCACACGATGGCTGTGCAAACTTGGGGCTCTCCCTAAGCCTCATCTGCAAAATGGGTGTGATGGTTTAGCTGTGCAATGTCCCTCCACGCTCCCAGGTGGGCCATTTAAGGAGGACTGCAGCATGAGTAATGGATCGATTGAGTCCAGGGCTGAACGTGCTGTGAGTTAGGTGGGGCCTGGCAGGGAAAGACGTTGCCAGGCTGTGCCTTTAGAGGGTGGCTCCCTCCTGGTGCCTCCCTTCTCTCTTTGCTTTCTGGCTGCCAAGGGGGCAGCTTCCTCTGCTCTGCTCTTCCTCCATGCTTCTGCCTGGAAGCCCCGCCACTGCACCGGCGCACAGAGTGCCCACCAGCCGCACGGGGATACAAGGGATAGCAGGATAGGCGCTTACGAGCTGAGCAAGTTCACAACAGCCGCTGGCTCAGGAAGCGACTTCGGGGGAGCAAACAAAAATGAACACAAAGAGCCAGGTGTGGTGGTGGATGCCTGTAATCCCAGCACTTCCGGAGCTGAGGCAGAAGGACTACTCTGAGTTTAAGGCCAGCCTGGGCTACATAGGGAGTTCACGACCAGCCTGAACCACACCGTGAAAGCCTGTTTCCAAAAAAAAAAGAAGAGAAGCTGAGAGGTCAATAGCTGAGGAGAGAGAATGACTACACTTGAACCTCAGCGCAAGTGTGACAGGCGGTCAAATTCTTGTTAAGAACCTAAGATCCAAACAGGCAACCCAAGGCTGATGCTTTTCTTTTTCTTCTTCATTTTTTTTTTAGGGGGGCTTGGGTTTGTTTGGAGACAGGGTCTCACTATGTAATTCAGCTGGCCTTGACCTCACTATTTAACCCAGGCTGGCCTTGAACTCCTGGTGATCCTCCTGCCTCAGCTTCTCAGTGCTGGGATTACAGGTGTTTGCCACCACATCTGGTGTCCCAAGGCTGATTCTGCCTGCAAATGTGATTATTTTTGCTCCTTTGGTATGATATTTTAAAATACTTTGAATTAGCTACCAGGAATCCAGATACCATTAAAAAAACTTAAAAATCTAAATTTGTATTAAAACATTAGCTCTAGAACCCTATTGCCTACATTCCCATGAGGTTCCAATGAATGGCTGCTCACATGCACGTCACTGTCACCTTATCCCCAAACTCTTCCTAGGGTCTGCGTTTGCAACCCTTAGGGAAGTGGGAACCAGACCTACCCAGGGCTCCTTCAGTTAGCAGAGACCTGGTGCTTGGCTGGATTCTGCAAAGTTTTGTCCAGCAAATACCAGCAACTATACTTTTTTAGAAAAGCAAAGCTTAGGGTTTTACACAGAATGTGTTATGTACTGTTCCTACATGAAGCAGTATCATACAAGTACGTAAATCACTTAAAATAATACAATTTTCAGGTGGAAAAAAAAAACCCTGGAACTACAAGAGATAAGTCCTATAAAAATGCCCATGAAATGCAATTCAAGCAGATGGCTTAAAACTACTTGATAAAATATTTACCTTAAGTGTCTTTTCAGAGAAGTAAAATTTTTATACTTATTCTATATGGGAAACCCTACTAAAAACTACAAAAGGGAATTTATACATTGTCAGGGGACTGCTAGATTAGTTCTCAAAGAGAAATTTCTTCTAAATCACAGTTATATGAACATAACTAATAGAACATTATGGAACTTAATAAAAATGTCAACTTGTCAGCTCTTGAAATACAACTGAAGTGGAACCATATGATATCCCATTTGTGAAGCAAGAAATTGACCTCAGAACAAATATTCCTGACTCCTTGAAGTTGTATTAAATTTGACACTTTGGGGGGAAATGACAAGTAACTGAAATGGACCTATTAAAATAAAAATGCTCCAAAATAATATTTTACTTAATGTAAGAAAGTAGGAATACAGTGCCAGGCTCAACGTACAGCCGTCTGTCCCCTCCACTGCTTACAGGTGTGCTCAGTGTTTCCATGGTAGCCATGACCATAAAAACCCAACTACCTCATTCAACCAATTGCTTTCCCTCAACATTGCTGTCCAGCTCAATTAAACACTTCCTTGTATCTAGCGATTGCTTGAGAACTTGCTGCTTTCCAGGCCTAATGGAAACAAACCAGGAGGAAAGGTATTTTAAAGCACCTGGCACATCAGTGCAGCGGGAAGACTATCCAGGACACTCAGAAGACAGCGAGACAGTGGTGGCATCCAATTAGCTGAGAGAGACTAGTGTTGTCAAGCTGTTCCAAAGAGCACCTTAACCAGAGTACTCAACTCACTGACCCTTCAGCGCTTTCCTGGCTGACTTGCCCCAGCACTTACCTGAAATGTTTTTCCCAGGGCTCCTTGTAACATCCCCATTACTAAGTACAGTCTCCCCCTAGCTCCTCTCCATCCAGCAATGACCGCTGGTCGCCTTTCTCTTTCTTAAAATTCCTATTGTTTCGTTCTAAGTTCAACTCAACAAATACTTAATGTATGGCTACTCAGTGCCAAGCAGTAACAGAAATAAGACACAGAGAAGACAGACATTCCACCCGTCAGTGAGCTGTCTGACAGGCAGAACTTGGGCCACTCTGCAAGGTCGAGCCTCCTCCAGGACCATGCTCTGGTGGGCACTTCTCAGTGACTCCTGTTCTACCTACTGAACTAAGGAAGGGCTTCTCACTGCCAGCCTGATACTTTTAGTCTCTATCATATAGTGTTAACTGAGTTTTACTTTTCTTTCCCTGTCTTCCCCTCATTTTAACAGCACCAGGTCATTTACTTCAGCAACTCATGAGCTATATATTTTTGTGATTCTAGTTATATTATTTCTTGAATGGAATGCTTTTCTAATCCATACCTGCTTACTGAACTCTGATTTATTTTATAAAAGTATCCCAAATAATATTCTCAGCTGGGTGTGGTGGTGCACACCTGTAATCCCAGCACTTGGGAGGCTGAGGCAGGAGGATTGTTATGAGTTTGAGACTAGCCTGGGCTACAAAGTCTCAAGGCCAGCCTGAACAGCAGCGAGACCCTGTCTCAAAAAAAAAAAAAAAAAAAAAAAGAAGGTGGATGAAACAGAGCTAATTCCTGAGGTCTATGAAACTCTGACCTCAGTCGTATCTGAGCTCCCCAGTTCCCAAATCCCCACACTAGTCCCTAACTTCATGGGACTACTTACACTATGTTCCCTATACAGTCACCTGACTTCTATTAGTAAACTGCAAGGCTGTCAAAAGCATGGACTGAGTCTTAAATCATTTTTGTTTTCTGAACCTTTTAACGACACCTATAAATATTCATAGGATAACGGTTACATGAATGGTATCATGCTAAAAATACAGTGGGTGCTCAGATACCTTTTAGATTTAATTAAATTTAGGCCAAACTGGATGTTAGTCTCTTGATGAGGGATCTGTGAGAAGCAGATGTTTTCAGACTGTGTACATCTACAGTGTCTGTATTCTACACTATGACCTGATAGTCAGCTGAGTGCAGAGCTGAGGGTTGAAATGCTATCATTCAGGATTCTGCTGGTATGTATCACTGTCTTCTTTCACTGTTGTTCTTTCCTCCTAACTCCATTATGAACCACAGTCCTTTGTATGTGAGCCCAAAGCGCATACAACTTTCTCAGTGTCTGATATCCTCCAACTTCACAACAGTGTGCACTGCTGTGCATTTGTACTAATTATAAGAAGTTTTTAGGCTCTTTTAATATGGAGAGGTATATCCTTTAGTTCTAGGGAATTTTCCTGTATTACTTCTTTGATAATTTCATTTCCTTTGGTTTCACTGTACTCTTCCTGGAAACCCTTGTATGTGGGCACAGACCTCGGGAATTGGCTCTGTATCATCCACCTTCTATTTTTCTATTGTTCCTCTCTTTGTCTAAGCTCAGATTTCCTTAACTTTACCTTAAAATTCCTCTATAGAATGTTTTCTTTTGTTTATTGTATGTTTAATTTTCAACAACTTGGTCTTGGTCTTTGCTTCTTCCTTTCACAGTTTCTGCTGTTATCTCTCTGGAGGCTTGTGTGTGTGTGTGTATCGTTTTCTTCTAGCCCCCATATTTCTCTATCTGAAGTTCTGGCTTTTGCTTTCAATGCTGGATACTGCTCATCTCTGGTGGTTACTGGCTGTTTAAAAGGAAGGCACTGGAAGCTTTTTGTGGGATGATTCAGCCTTTGCTGACTAATGGACTTCACTGTAAGATAATCTAGCTCTCAAGTGTTATCATCAAATAATATTTTCCTTGAGACAGCTCAGTTTTTTCAGAGAAGCATCATCCAATTTCCTGCGCAGTAGGAGCCTGATGGAGAAGGGGAAGGCAAAGCCCCACCTCTCAGTATGCAGACTTTCACCTTAGCTCCCTTTTTTGTACTGGGCCTGGACTGGGCTTTAGTCCTTGAATTCTGCCCATAACAAAACACAAGCACATCTCTGCACCCTTGTGTTCTGGGGCTCCCAATGCCTTCAACTCCTGAACCTTCCTGGGGACCAGCGAGCTTAGTACTTCAGTGCGCATGCGAGTAGCTCTCAGTGCCCCTGTGCAGGCCCTCCCCCTTCTGCCCTCAGTTCTCAGGGCTTCAGGGCTTTGTGCTGCTTGCTGTTGTCCCACAGATGGAGCCGGAGATTCCATCTCTCTCTCTCTCTCTCTCTCTCCTTCCCTGTGAACCTGCTTTTTTTCTTTTGGAGACAGGGTTTGCTCAGTTGCTAAACTGTCCTGGCTGGGCTCAAACTTGCAAGCCTACTGACTCAGCCTCCCAAAATACTGTGCTCACAGAGGTGCACCGCCACATGCAGCTCCACGCTTTAAACTACTTCCTTCTGCTGCAGTGGGGTTTAGGAAGAGGCCCAAATGCGTGTGTGGGCTCAGTTCACTACGTTTAACCAGAAATCTCAGGTCCTCCAGGGTTTGACTCCACCGTGTCTGAGCTTTGGTTACTGATCCGCTGACAGGCAGCCTCTTCCACTGCTGAGCATCTGGCAGTTCTGTTCCTTCTCTTCAGTTTAGCTTTCACTTTAATGTTGCTGCTTATAAGTCTTTACCTTTACTTCTCTACTCTTCTTATCATAGCTTCACATCCTTTGATTCCTATGAAGCAACCTGACTTGAGCAACCCAGTCATTGTTTCTCCAGTGAAGGAAGGTCACTTAGTTTTCCTGTCTGGCCCCAGGTCCTCAGTCACCCAGAGATTCATGTTTTCATTCTTCCCCACTCACCATCTCTATCCAGGCCCTAGCAATGGTTATTCGTCTTTCCCTTAGGAAAATCTCCATAAATATAATTTCCTGTTACTCCATTTGCTGCCTTACACTAAGCTCTGATAATCAAATTACCCCTGAACTATTAACAGTCTGATAAGTGTAACAAATTTACTAGCACACCATGCTGTGTGTAGTGGACCCCACATCCTGTGAACACTCCCCTTCATCACAACACCCCTTTCCCTCTGTAGCCATAAAAACTCCCCAGTGCTCCCCAGTGCTTGCAGTTAGTGAGCTGCAAATCCAAGGAATCTACAGTGAACATTTCACAGATGATTTCACTTTCTTAGGAAACCTATTTATTGTTTTATGTCATAGTTCTCTGCATCTTATTTTGTTCAGAAAATGTTTCACCACTAAAAACATTTATAGATAATATCTAAATATCTTGTCCTGGCAGCTAAAGCACTGAGTGATCTCACCACCACCTACCAAATGATCTCGAACTTCTGTACTTTCCAAGTAAGCGAGGCTACTACCTGCACTGCGGCCCTGGAGTCAGACTAGGGTTAAATGTGAACTGTGTCCTCCTAAGCTATCAAACATTAGGTGAGCTTCCCGGACGCATACCTCAGCTGACTCAGCCATAAGGTAGGTGAAAAGAACATCTGTTTCTTAGCAAAGAGCAAGTGAGTGCGTAGAAAAGTGGTACGAGGCACCCGGCCGGAACCACGGCGTCTGATGCACGCTACTCCTTCTTGTGCCCATCTCATCATCCAAAACAGAGCTCAACCAAAAGAATGAGAAGACAACCCACAGAATGGGCTTGTGGAAAATATTTGCAGAGACATATATGATAAATAACTGTTCCCCCAAATACACAAAGAACTTTAAAAACTCAACAGTTTAAGAAAATAATCTAATTTTTTAAAAGGGGAAAAGACCTAAACAGACACCTCACCAAAGATCCTGTATACAAATGAAAAATAAGCATCTGAAAGATGATCCGCATCACTTGCCATTAGAGAACTGCAAATCAAAACAATGGACTATGTCACATATGCGTCAGGATGACCAAAATCGGAGCACTGACAACACTAAAAGAAAGATGTAGTGTAATATTCATCTGTTGCTAGTAAGAATGTGAAATGCACAGACACTTTGAAAGACAGTTTAGCAGTTCCTAACAAAACTGAATACTCTTACCACAGGTTCTGGCAATCATACTTCCTGCTACTTACCCAAATGAGGTGAAAATTTATGTCCATGTAAAACTTTTTTAAGGATGTTTATAGCAGTTCTACTTATGATTGCCAAATCCTGGTATCAAGATGTCCCTCGAGAGTGAAGGGATATTATTCAAGCAGTGGAATATCATTCAGCACTGCAATTAAGTGAGTTAGGGCTTGGGTGTCTCAGTGGTAAAGCACTTGCCTAGCTGGTGCCATCCTCAGCATCACCTAATTTAAATAAATTAACATTAAAGTGATCTATCGAGACTTAAAAGGGTATGGAGGAGGCGTAAACACCTGGAAAACTATCATACCGTGTGTTTCTAATTATGTGGCAGTCTGGAAAAGTTACAACTGTGGAAACTTTTTTTCCTTTTTAATTTAGTGGATGCTACAGGTTGGAGGGAAGTAGGGATGAAGAGGAAGAGTGAAGAGGATTTTTAGGGCAGTGCAGTTAACTGCGCACTATCCTGTAAGCAGACACATGCCATTATGTGCTTGTTGGATTCTGGATCTCTTGCAATAGCAGAGTGGCCCAGGGGAAAGCACGGGGGCCTTGGAGGAGGGGAAGGTGAGCAAAGTAGGATAAAGATATGCCCTGTAGAGGAAACTAAGAACCTCAGTAAACGTAAACACTATGCCACAACAAGAGCTAGGATGAACTACACCAACGCAAATGAAAAACGGGACAGGGGAACCAGAGGAGGAAGGAGGGGAGGGAAGAGAATTAAAAAACAAAACAAAACAAAACAAAAAGCAAGCTGTGGTGAGCGCACGTAACCACTCCCAGAGATGACTGTAAGCCACACGAACCACAAACATGTACTAATAAAAAAAAAAAAGGGAAAAAATATGCACACCACACCGAGAGTGAGCCCCAATGTAAATTACGGACTCTGGATGAGAATGCCATGTCAGTATAGGTTTTCTAAGTGAACTGTTCATGTCAGAGATATTCAAAGTTCTTGTTGTGAAACTAAAACTGCTCTAAAACACAGTCTACCTAACAACCAAAAAAATGCAGCGCAAATCTTTCTGTGAACCCTTTCCTGACATGCCAATCCACAGTAATCTCTACATTTTCTCTTTTCTAAAAAAACTTATTGACATCTGTTCTGTGCTCATATAATGCCTTAAACTGTTCAGAAGTTCAGACTTCTCTCCCAGGGATGATGACATGTTACAATTTCTGATAGGTCCTACAATGCCTGTTAAATTACAGAAGGATGGCAGAAAGGTAGGAAGGAGTAGAGGAGTGAGTAAGGGAAGACATTTTTAATTAAGCAGACCTTTTTGTTGTTTTTGAGACAGGGTCTCGCTTTATAGTGCAGGCTGGCCTTGAACTTACTATGTAGCCCGGGTTGGTCTTGAAATCATGGTGATCCTCAATCCTGCTGCCTCATCCTTCCGAGTGCTGGGATAACAGCAATTAGCCACTTCTCCTGGCCAGACTTGTTTTGCTTAGGGAAATACTGTTAATTTATAGTGTTTCAATCCCCCCTTGTTCAAAGAAATAGGCATGTAATTAATGCTCTGTTTAGGGAATCCATCTTACTCTATTGCTCTTTTGTCTGGATGCATTTACTGTTCCAACAGAACCATGTCATTCTTTCTTCAATACACAACTGGACATCACCGTCTGTCATCTAGATGATTCCTATGGCTTTTACTGAGTCTTGCTGCTTCTATGCTTGTGATCCTTACAGGTCAACGCCCTGTTTCTTCTCCAGTGCAGAACTTCCTAAGGCTTTCCATCGCACAGTACTATCTCCAGCCATCACTGTGTCTGCAAGCCCTACCCTCCACATTCCTTTTCCATGTTTTGTCTTTGGAAACAAGGTCCTGCTGTGTAATTCAGGCTGACCCTGCATTTACTACGTATCTGATATAGGCCTTGAACTCTTGCTGTGATCCTCCTGCCTCATCCTCCCCTTGCTGGGATTACAGGCCACCCTGCCTCCCCTCTTTTTAAATCTCACTCTCCTTTCATTGATTCAAGTGCAGTCCTGCTCGCCTCCTCCTTGTTCTGTGAGTCCAGGAGAGGCATTCCAGCAAGACCCTGGGCTTTGCTCTGCCCCTAAACGACAGCATGGCCTCTCCCTTAGCTCCTTTTAGGCCTGTATTAAATCCTCACTTACCAGAGAGACCCTCCCTGGTCCTCTCACCTAAAAGAGTAACCCTCATTATTCTCGGTCCCTGCAGCTATCTTTAACTTTTTATTTCTTCTCAGTATTTGTCACCTGTCATTAATATTCACTGTCTTCTCTCCAGAAAACAGGGTTTGTGACAGTAGAGGTTTTTGTCCTTTTTGTTCACAGACGTACTTCCAACTTCCAGAACAGTGCCTGCCTCACAGGAGACCCTCAAGACATGAAGGAATAGGCCAGTTAGTAAACTGCTAGTAGCTGGGGTTTATAGCAATGCCTACTTCTGCTTCTCAAAAAATGTATCAGGAGTGAATGACTATTGCAGTTCCTTTGATCTAAGATGTCAGGCATTACAAGGCACATTTACTTTACGTACTAATAATGAAAAACAACCCTGTTAATTAAGACAATGCATTTTTATCAAGAGTTTCATTTTAGATCAACTGAACAAGCTGTTCTAGACTTACTTAGAATTTAATATGTCATTTACCCTTACCTTAAAAGTAAAATACAGTGTGATAAGGTGGTCCTAGAACTTTTTTTCTTTCAGTATCTAATACTTCTGAATTATTCTTCAACCCTGAGCTGTCAGAATACATACTTTACCACACAGCATCCACCTCTATGCCATCAAGAATGTTAGACGACGTTTTGTGCTCAATGGGCATCTCTGGGACTTTCTCACCAGCCACAGACATGCATTCTGGGAGTTTGGTGCACCCATGCAGGTGATGACAACTATGTTATGACAGCTGCCAGGCAGTGACCATAAGATGCAGCTGGATTTTTAAAATGTGAAGATGGGAAAAAAGTGCATCTAAGAATCCATAAAGATGCTCCCCCCACAATATATATATATATATCAGTCAAAGAACTGGTTTAAGGTATTCCCTATAGTTTTATAGTTTCTGCTGCATATTCATTTTACACACCATTTCCTTCCTCCCCTTAAGAATTATAGCAGAAAGAATTTCCTCTAGAGACCTGTAAAAGATAGCACCGTGTGTGTGTGTGTGTGTGTGTGTGTGTGTGTGCGCGCGCGCGCATAAAGGCTGAAGAGATTTTACTATTACTTTATCACTCTGAGTTGTGTCCTACTTTTTATTTGGATTTAAGATGAAGGGGAAAAGCAAGGTACAGGCAGAGGAGGAAAAGGGAACCCAGCACAGAAACTCCCTTGGCAATGTTACCACTGCTGGAAAAGCCACTTTCAGTCACAGGCTTCTCTCCATGGCCCAAGTGAGGCTCCAGCAAAGGCTGCACCAGTGCTCGCAGAGCAGCCCTGGGCCCTGCACTGTGTATTTCCCCTCCTCAGGCAGGTGCTACCCAGCTGCCGCGTCGGGGGACATACACGGGCCTGATGAGACCCACTCTTTCCCCTGTGTGCCTCTGAGGTGGAATTTATTTCATGTAACCACTAGCATTTTCAGTGAACTGACATTTTATAAAACAAAATGTCACAGTGTTTGTGCTCTCCAAGTAAGGAAGAGTGTTTCAATAACAAGAAATATGCAAGAGATGAAGTAACCTGAAGAAAATACATATAACCAGTTATCTAGACCAACCAGTTATTTTTTAGTTTGCTTTGTTCTAACTCCCTCACCATTTAAGGCAGTAAGGCCATCATATTCACACTACAGGGCTCTAAACAGAACTAGGTTTCTTGCCAGCCTTGTTCATTTAACACTAGATGGAACAAACCCACAGCAGGTAAACATTTGTATTTGGGTGAAGAACGAGGCTAACACAAATGGTCTTTATATCTGCGATTACTCTGTGCCAGAGAACATAGAAATGTTTTCATTTGATTGATTCTGGATTCACAATTAAAACACATAAACCCAGACTCATAATTCATCTCTCTCCTCCTGCTTTTCCACCTGCCCTCTCTGTCCATCTCTCAGCTTCAGGTGTCTGCTGCAGACACCCTCCAAGCTCCGTGCCGCCTGGAGGGCACTGACAAGCGCAGGTGTCAGTGGGCCCGACCCAAGCTCGGCCTGTGCATTCAACACTCCCTGAAGTTAGTTTGTATATTTGCCAAAAGGGAGGAAAGACAATTATCAGCTTGGGTGAAAACTGATCCCACAGTTGTGGTGTGGCTCAGTGGCACAGCGCTTATGGGGTGGGCAGAGGGACAGAGAGAGAGAGAAGGAGAAGAAGTAAAAACACTGCACTTGACTGCAAGCCGGTTTCATTTTACTTCTTTAAAAAACCTAATATATACTTAGTATTGAGTATGTTCCTAATAAATTTCTAATACTATTTTCCCCAAATAGTAATGAAAACATAAATTTATAGATCTTTCCATTGTTATATCCCATAGAGTAGTATAATAATTTTTAATCAGCAATAATTTATATAGAAGGATACTCTGGATCTTTCTATTATTTCATCCACCATATTGTATTATAACATCCGCTATGTTTTTTGTCTTATCCTTGAGGCTAAAGACAATGCAACAGTGTTATAATACTTTGAGAAAGTAGAAATTATTTTACCTTAGAATATCACAATCACAGAAACAATTGAGAAATATCACAATTATTGCTGTGTACCCAGTACCTAACATACAGAAACCACTCATATACCTATGTGGCACAAGTAAGGCAAGCACTCAGTGTTTGCACTTGTTGCCTGACTGCCTGGAACTAATCCACATAATCAAATTGCAGAATATACAACGTCATCACAATCTAAGAGGTGGCAACATGGGCCTTTTATCTAAGGTATCTAGTTGAAATAATCAAGAAATAATTGTCATCCTTTTAATTTTTGGAATTTTCATAAAAATCTGTATTCCAGTTTTTTATAAAATCTTATTGTGCAAGAACTGTAGAATAACTGAGGGCCCATCCTTGTGGCCTACCAAGTTCAAATTGTAGGCTTAAATTTCCTGTGAGCCAAGCTCACAGTAGAATCAAAAATTTTAAAGATCCATGAAAAATCTAGTCCAGAATGAAAAAGGATCAGACCCCTATCCGACATGAGGTCCAATAGGAACATAGGTACTGTGTGGTGGTCACGGACAGACGTCCTTGGCACCCAAGATTTGCCACTCAGCAGCAGCAGCACAGGGAAAAGGAGGGAAGTAACAAAACTGACTCCTAATTCCAGGAGACGGGAACCAAATACGGCTACATGTGCCATGTGTCTAATACTCAACATGCTCCAACCATTACGCAGGTTAGTAGGCGGATGAACTAAGTGCGATGTCTAGGTAAAACCCAAACCCAAACCCAGGAAAACTAGGCAATGCTATATTTACTACTACTATTCTCCAAGACGCTATTACTGCAAGAAATAGCAACGAACAGACTTAACTGGTTAGGTAGGTTCAAATTAAGTTCTTGTGTTATTTATAGTGTATACCAGAAACTTGGTATAAATATAATTCTGTAAAGAAAAAGTCAGTGGCTGCATAAAACAGAAGCTGTGTCTACCGCAGAATCCCCTCAGTACTGTACAGTTAAACTACAGCAAATTGTCTTTTTAAGATGCTACTGAAATTATAGAGAATATAGCTAAAACAGTAACAATGACAGTTAAAAAAGAAAAAGTTATGGTACTTAGAGACTTCCTTTTCCCCTTAGATATATTATACAGTATTTCTGTGCTACAAAAATACAAATACTTCTATGTTCTTATGCTAATTTTATAGCAATAGCAAGAAAAAATGGACACAGCATCAAATGGTTCTACAATACTGCTGTCCATAAAAATTACCCATTAAAAATTATTTCATCAGATGAATTGTTTATTATCTCATCTTTTCAAATGTGGTGCCTAAAAATGGTAACTGTACTCAAGTACTTTTCTCTTTTCTCTTTGTGTTTTAGTATAAAATAAACCTGACCACTAGGCTATGATGCAGAATTAAGTCCTCCTTAACTTAAGGGAGGATACTTGTATTGCAGACTTTCATACACTACTCAGAACTTTTGAAATACACTGAACATACACTGCCTTTTGCTCAGATGATTATGTTACATGAGCAGAAAAATTAATTTGTACACCCTAATCCAGGAACAGAGCTGGAAAAGTGTGGTCTAGTATTCAACATTATCTGTTTATAACTTAGTCATACGTGATCAAGAATCACATATATAATTCAATCAGTCAGCTCTCCCTATCTGTGAGTTCCATATCTGTGGGCTCAACGTGTAATGGACAGACACTATTTGGAAAAAAATTACATCTGTACTGAATATGCACAGATTTTTTCCACTTGTCATCATTGTTTTTTATTTTTTTTATTTTTATTTTTTTTATTTAAAAAAAATAAAAGTACAAAAACATATTGACAAACAGACACCAATTAGCATAAAAAATAGTACAATCACAACTAATCTATAGATAAGGTGATATGATCTCAACAGTGGTTATTGCTTTATCCATTGATATCTTCGAAGTGTAAATATATAAACCCATATACAGACATGCAAATTTAGTCAGACAATTAATCCTCTCAACAATAGAAAAAACACAAAAACCAAAAATCCAAAGACAAAAAACAAAACAGGCAAACATCAACAACAGCAACAACAACAACAACAA